>VWZY01002641.1:176646-190733 GCA_013399075.1 Chloroceryle aenea | reverse complement strand
CGGGGTCCGGCCCGGCCGCGAGCGCGAGGGCCGCTCGTCCCCGGAGGGAGCTTCCCCAGGCGGCTTTCCCGCTCTGTGTGCGGCACAAGCTGGGCAAGAAGCAGGAAAATCTCTCCGGTCTGTGGTTCACAGTCCGTAGAGGAACATCCTCCAGACCTCAGCCTCTCCCTCGGCGGAAAACGCCCGCTGTTACCGAGGAGAGCTAACCAACGGCCGCTAGCCTTGCCCCATGCACCAGCGTGGGGATTCTGGCTGCGGTTGTGCCTGTGTCACAACGACATGCTACCCAACTATCTTACAATTAATACAATAAAATGCATGAAAACCTTAACTAATACACGAAGTGTTATATAACGTTTGTACTATGGGTACTACATGTACACGTCATTATCAGATGTACATCATTCTAGGTATTACATGTATGCAGTGTGCAAAGGTAACACGTACATTAAATGTAAGTAGGGTATCTTTGATGCTCCTCCTCAGATGCAAAAGCCTCCGTTTCCCCCTCCTCTTTCCATCTCCATTACACCTGCATGCAGTCACTTTCTGGCACCAGTGCAGTTTGCCAGAAGAGGTGCCCGAGCTGAGGGTGGAAGAGGAGGTTACCAGCCCTGACTCTTTGTTCTCACACTGCTTTTCTGGACAGCTGAGACACTGAATCAACTGAACCCCATTTAGAGGATGCTGCTGTAAGCCGTGGCCACTTTCAGTAAGAGGCCGTAATTCCCCAGCTGTCTCATGAACAGCTCGGTCTTTTGTGTGCTGGGTGCTGGGCAGACAGCTGGGGTCAATAATCTGCCGTCCCAAGCTATGCCATCCCCACTTGTGAGTTATAAGCTGCAGTCTCTGCTACCAGTGGTAGGTACCCCACGGCAGATCAAGCATGAGCACTTTCTCGATCAGTTTCCTACAGAAAAGGCACCACTGTGAATATGCTGTTGGCTCTACCACCATAGGTTACCTTTGAAACCATTGGCCAGCTTCAGCCAAATCTCTCAGTAGAGAAAAAAGCAGTTATGTAGAAGACAGAGATCCTATTAACGTTCCCACAGAAGGGAAAGCTACCATAGGAATTCCTATCTTGCTACATTCCAAGAATCCACATGGGCAAGGGATGTTCAAACATGACTCATAATTTCTGCTGCTCACGGAATGCCTGTGGTGTGTTCAGCCCTATTGGACAGCATGCTGAGAGTTTTACGGAGTTTTTCAGTTTCCACTACCAAGTGCTAGTGCAGCCGGTCCGCTGCTAGAATAAACAGCAGTTTGAAAATACTGCATTGCTACGCAGTACCACAGCACTTTCTATAATTGCTTTACAGTGGATCTAAGAGTTGAGCAAGTATTATATATAGATTATATTTGACTGTGAACAATGCCTTTAATCAATTTAGGATTAAATTATAAAGTCTATAAGGAAAAACAAGCCCTCAAGACATCTGAATAGTTACTCAATCTTACAATTAGAAAATTACCTTTCACAACATAGCATATTTCACAGAAAAGAAGCCTCTACAGGACAGTCGGTGTTCCCTTCTCAGAGAGCGTGACTGTTCCAAGTGTGATGTTGTTTTCTTTTCTGGGGGTCTTCAGATTTTGTTTTGCATCTAAGGCGTGTATTTGCAGCTCTGTCATTATCAAGTGTGAGTCAAAACAGGTTACATACCTCAAATAACACCTGCATCTTAAGAAAAGCAATGTGACATGCTTCTGATCCAGCTTTCTCCCCTCCATCCTTCCCACCCCTCTTAAAAATGGTTGAACAGAAAACTTTCTATACATGGAAATTTTCTTTATATAGCCAAGAGTACAGTCAGATTTTCAAGCTAACATTTCTTCTAACAAATGACTGCTAGTTGTTAAGTCTTGTAGAGGCAAGTACCTGGCACTGTAACCTCCACCCATTTGTTCGCTAATACACACCAGAAGTAGTTTGCATAAAAATTTCAATTTCCTACCCAGCACAGAAAATAACTAGTGACAAGAGGAAACAGTGCAAAGGGAAAGTAGAATATCTTGTTGCTAATCATAATTCCAGAGATCTCAAGGACTCGGTGGAAAGCAGTTATATAAAAATCAACTTCTGTAGGCCTATATATGTGAGCATTGTCGTTATTTCTGTAGAAACATATCTGGGAAATCTTATTTGTTCTGAAATAAGCACAAAACAGGAACTAACAATTCTGTTCCTTTTCCAGGATAGTGAAATAAAAAACTGGTTTACACAGGCAAATATACTTGCTGTCCTTTGTTAAAAGCTGCATACCTCCAGTGCTGTTTACCTTGTCTATCAGCAAATAAAGTAATGAACTTATTTCTTGACCATTTGCCTGGAAAATACCAGGTGGCAACATGCCCTAAGCATACAAAATTAGCTGTACATTCATGGCATTGCACGTGTCGGAAAGTGTATGCTGATTAATGGAACGGGGATCTGAATTTTGCTCACCAGTGAGCTATGCAGATAGGTCATCCTCCTTCTCCCCTCCTGCCCCCTTTGGTGGCTTTTACAGAGATGGTGAAGCGAGGTTTTAAGCAAGGTTTAATTTCTGACAAAAGCTCTGACCCTGAACTAATAAAGCCAGCCAGAGGTTTACATTCTGTACAGAACTATGGGGCCCTCCTTTCTGAAGGAGGAGAGTTTAAGAAGTAATGGCACACTCTCATAAAATACAGCTTAATTTTATAATAGGATTAGAGCAACTATATTTTCTGAGAAGATACCAAATTAAAGGTGCATGTTGTGGTTGAAGAGATCAGTGCAGTTTTTACATTACTGTATATTCCAGTTGTTTAAAATAAATAGTGCTGCACAGCACTTCTTCACAGATAATGAAAGTAGAGACTTCTGAAGTGTTTGATTGCTCATAGAGAAAGCAAAACAACTGGTTTATTTGTCTAAAATAGGATGTGTAAAATACATATGCCTTACATCTGCAGCTGGAGTAAGCCACCCAGCAGACTTGGCTGTTTTGTGTTCACACCCATAAGCTAAGGGAAATGGGTCCCATACTGTCCCTGTTGATGTGGCTACAAATCACACATAAACTTACTGTAGGCATCTTCATAGATCTATTTCAGTGTCAGTGTATCCCCAGGTGGTAATTGGTATTTTGAGAGAGGTAGGAGACTCTATTTTTCAGTGTCCTAGATTATTGTTTGCATTGAGTAACTGTTTGTACAAAATGACTTTAATCCTATGAAGATTTACACGTATGCTTACACTGGTGTATGAAAACCCACCCTGCAACATGTTGTGATCAGTGTTCATGGACTTAAAAAAAAACCAAAACAAGCAGCTTGTAAAGCTTGAGGTTTGGGTCCTGAAATTATTCTGGAATGATGTGGTGATGCTTACTTATGAGGAAACTTATCCTTGTTTTATAAAATTATGTTCAAAGCTATCTATCTTTCATTTGAAGTTTATACTTTTCTGAAGTTTCCGTCACACCGTGAACAGTATGCTGTATTTTGTGCACTGGAGTTACCCTTAGAGGAAAACAGTGTTTGCAGAAAAGATAGCATAGTCTTTAGAATAAACTGACATGTTGACCAGACTTATTGATTGGTTGTTTTGTACAGGAAGAAGTACTTGGAAATCACTTACTTAAAGAAATGGCAATTTTTACTATGCTTTAGTTGATAAATTATATACACCCTGATATATGCGCTGGTATGCTTTGTTTTTATTATACTTTAAGACTGCTACCATCCCTTTGACTTCTGTTGCATGAAATCCCTGCAACATGTGTGACTGCCCAAGCAGCTGTGCTTAAAACCCCTATGAGTAACTACCTAGTGTGATTCTGTTTCTCAGCATTAGGCTTATCACTAGCAGACTGTAGGCAGGAAACTGATGAGTTGTTGTGCATTCACAGTTGTGTTATTGCAGCCAGCTGAGTACCTTTCTGGGTAACCAGGTGCAATACCAAATGCCATTCATATAAATTTTCCATTTTTGTGCATAATTAGGCCAGTGTTGTTACTGTTTTCTCCAATAAATTGTGTTAGTTTTACTCGTTGGTGTTTTTAGTTAGCAGCTTTGCATGAATTATCCCATTATGTAGCTTCCCAAACTTTCATGCATCTATAGCCCCCCCAACTCTTTCTTCAGAAGCTACTGTGCAGACTGTTTTTATTCTATGCTCAAGGAATAACAGAAGACAAATAGTTCCTTAGACGATGTCCATATCTACACTAAAGGCATTTGCACCAGTTCATAAATGAAGTGACATCAATACATGCTTATCTGGGCAAAATGTGATACACAGATCTGGGATTATGAGAGTCCAGGGTAGTTGAGTTGAAATATAAAGGTCCCATCCTGATAATTCTTCTGTTTCTATAATTTCTAAGGAGAGAAGGTGGAGGACAAACTAACAGATGGGAAGGATGTTTACTCTCTCTTGTTTTCAGATCTCGTTTATCAGCACTTGGCAATGCCAGCTGACTGTGGATTCAGGAGCTGGAGGAAGATGGTTGATGGCCTCGGCTCCCTTTACTTCTACAGAGGGAAATAATGAGAGTCTTTCAAGGTAAATTCCTGAATTGCATTGTTTTACCTTGCAGTGTAGGCTGCGAGAGCATGGAACACTTCTGCCCCTAGAGAGGCAACTTAGCTGAACAATTCATGATCGTTAATAAAGAAGGCACTTGAAGTCTTGGTACAGTGATACCTATTACACAGGTAAATCAGACTGCAGAAGCTGACTGCAGACAAGACCTTTTGCAGGATCCATCTTTCATTAGAAGTACTAATTGCTTGAATGCTAGACATCTATAGAAAGAGGTAAGTCAATGGAAAATGGTATTGCAGAAACAATAACAAAGTGACATATGTAGGAATAACAGAAGGTGGTAGAACTATCTGACATTAGATTTGCCAGGTACAATTTGTTATATTATCTGCCAAAAACTACCTTAACTTCTCAGAATCCAGGAGAAAAAAAAACAACTTTGTCCTTATTTTTGCATGTTATTTCTCAGTATCTTCAACTGATAGCTTTAAGCACTATTCTTTTGATATTTTATAGCCTCCTACTTACAGTCTACTACTGATAAGCCTAATATTGAGAAACAAAATCACACTAGGTAGTTACTCATAGGGGTTTTAAGCACAGCTGCTTGGGCAGTCACACATGTTGCAGGGATTTCATGCAACAGAAGTCAAAGGGACGGTAGCAACCTTAAAGTATAATAAAGGCAAAGCATACAGTGTATATATCAGGGTATATATAATTTATCAACTAATGCACAGTAAAGAATAGAAAAGCATGTAACTGAATTTTTCTGAAGGCCCAGAGTGCAGCTGCAACTATACTGAGTCGGAAGGAATGTCAAAGAGCTCTGCTTCGTGTTCTCTGCCAGAAGCATTTTCTGTCTCAACTTCTGTGCATCACGCCTGGTGTAAACCGAGCATGAGGTGGTGTGAAAGGCTCCATCTGTCACATTGGCTCAGATCCACTCAACAGAAGCTGGAACCCATGAAAGTAAGATGAGAAATCAGAATTGTGAACCCACTTCCTCCTCTCTCTACTCTGCCCTTCCCCAGTTTGTACTTCTCCAGGAGCAGTGTCTAGTTCTAGATTGCTGCTTGCAGAATGAGTGGTATCGGGGTGTTTCATGCATCTTCCTCAGCCCTGCCATAACAGCACAGAGACCACTTACAATTTAAACTAAGGGACTTAAATTTCTTAAAGAAACAAAAAGCTTTGCAAAGTGATAGAAGCCAGTCATTTCACCACTTCAGAAAGCCAGCATACACTTCCTGGATGATTGCTTGGCTCCAAGCTGGTTTCAGTTCAGTATTCAGAAAATGCCAGGCAAATAAGAAGTCAGGTTCAAGTTAGAACAGTTCTTGTAACAGTCTGCTGTAGCAAGACATTTCTAGATGATGGAAGGCCTTCCTGGACAGTAGGAATGCAAAGACTCAATCTTATCAGCAGGTTCTTCTTGGGATGAGCACTGTCAGTCACAGAACTGACCATTCCCGTGGAGCAGCTGTGCAATGCTGCCTTAGCAGAGTTACAACTTACCAAGATAGTTTAGAACCATTTCTTTTTATCTATTATTTTCTATACAAAGCTTTTCCTCTGGAGTCGTGGCAGCTCCACTTTAACACAGGTGTGATGTTATCACAAAATAGAGGGCCCTTTTACAGACATATGAATCCAAATCAAAGAGAGAGTGCATTTCTACACTTCCCACATGGAATTCAAACAGTAAAGACCTGTTTTGTAGGAAGCACATCATGAGAGACAGTCTGGACAGCTATTCCTATTCTCTGCTTAAAGGAATACGGAGCAAGCTGGTATCGCAAGTCCACACTGACATCTAGTGCTGAAAAAAATTACACTAGCCAGTGAGGAAACAAAGTAAAAGGATTAGAATGAAAATCTAAAACTAAATCAAAGCAACCCTCCTGCTTTATGAAAGCAACTGGCAGTTTGTGGAACTCTCCAGTGTCCAGGAGGTGCTGTGGCTCCATGAACTTGGATGCTGTAGGGCCATCTCTTGGAGAACTGCATGGGGTACCATTCCCAGCAGCCAGAGACTTGGCATAGCAACTGATGTCTGTCCCTGAAAACTGCTCTTCAGGACATGAGGAATCTTGAGTTGTGACTTAAAATAAGTTTGGCTTGTAGCCACTGTTACTCTAGGACTTGGACTGGAGCAGCATAACTAGCAGAGCACTGCTGCCAAAGGCCCAGTAATCTCAATTTTACAAACAAAGACTTCATCAGCATGAAATGTTCTCACCTTCCAATCTGAGAATTCCCTGGTACATCAGAAAGATTTTCTCTCTAAGCTTTTCCTAGCTAAAGGGGTCATTTGTGTAGCAGTGGCTTTTAGTTGTTAATGTTCTTTTGCCTCCCATTTTGATACGAAACATTCTCATCATTTTTCCACACCTAAAAATTTGCAATTTGTAATATTCTACTGTGCCTTTAAGGGAAGGCAAAGATTGTAAACCAAAATATTTGTGATTTTTCTTTGTGATTTCTACCTTCCATGGGGAAGTAAAAATAATAATAATGTACAGAAGAATGAGTGGTTTTCAGTGTTTTAGCTGCCAGCTGCCAGCACATTTCCTTCCCTATCACCAGGGAAATGGTGAGATTAAAACCATGCACTCTGTGCGCTTCAGCAGTGAGATACACATGTCAGTGTTGTATAAATCATCAAAGGAAATGATCAAAAGGACAGATCCAAAGTCACTGAGATCAATGGACTTTTTTTTTCCATTGAATCTCAGGAGCTTTGGATCAGGTCCCAGCAGATGTCAGAGCTCTGCCAGCCCCACTGAGAAACTGCAGTGCAAATGCTGATGTGCTCTTTGGCAAGTTACAGCCGTAAGGTTAAGCAGATGTTGTCAGATGTGTCCTTCGTGGAGGGAATCCTGGTGCTGGTGAGCAGGAATTCACAGTGGGACCCTGCATAGGGGACTTCTTGTTTCTCTGCATGGAGGCAAAGCAGGATCTAACCTACAAGCCATTGCTACATGTAAGGCCATCCTCTTCCTCCAGAGACTCTATGCTGTGTTCTGGGACACATGAGCAAGCTGTATCTCCTGCCATTGGAGACTGCCTGGTAACAGCTCTTACCTCCTCCTCTTTCACAGCACAGCAAGCAACAAATGGCAGGATTTAGCCCTTACCGCCTTGTGAGTGTAAAAACCTCAGAAGAAAATGTGGCTTTCATCCTGTCTGTAGTACCCTTACCCCCCTTATCATCATAAACCCCAAGTATTCAAATATGATTTCTTTTAATTTTTGAAATTCTTTATTTTTCTGAACAATGATGATATAGAAGTAAGCATGTTGTCACATATAGGCTGGGTTGTTTTTTTTTTTCCCTATCTCTTGTAATCAACAACCGTATGCAGATTTTAAAAACATTTCAGACACTTGTGTCTGAGCTGGACAGATTGGGACATGCAGAGAGGATTGGCAGGCCCAATTAGACAATAAGTAGCATAAGCAGCTGTCAAAAAATGAGGCTAGAGCAGGAGAAAGCATGTGGCATCTCTCACTAGATAAGCTAGAATGATTGGCATACTCAATCTGAAACACTCATTTTCTGATTTAATGGGGGCTTAAGATAAATTGCCTCACAGCTGAGAGCATGCAAATCAATCATTAAAATGTAGAGTTAGAGTCCAATGTCAGTTTAAATTCCATTAATATCACTGGAATTACACCAAATTTATCCACCCAAATTTATAGGGTGCAAAATTTGACCTGTAATTATTATTAGGAACAAAAGCATGCAAAATTATATCACATGTCTAGAATTTTCTTCAAATAAAAAGTAATAGAAGAGTAAACACAAAAATGTAGAATAGACTGGAGTAGAATAGAAAAACAAGGAAAGGAAAAAAAAAGGAAAGAAGGGGGAAAGGAAAAGAGGAAAAGGAGAAGAAGGGGACAAAGCAAAGAGAAAAGGAAAAGGGAAAGAAATGAAAGACTGGAATAAATGCAAAGAAAAGAATGCAAGAAAAATCCCTGATAAAATTTAAAAACATGGAAAAAAAATTCCAAATGTATAGTAATAACATTGAATGAAATCACTTCAACACTGGTGGCATCATATCATGTTCCATCCATCCTTTTCAGCTTTCAAGGGGACCCAAAGGACATGCAGTCTGGTGGTAGCAAATTATTCAAAGTGCCACTAACATTTTAAAGGTGACTAGTTTGCAGAGCATATTCAGTGCAGTGACTAAACATCCAATGGAAATATATTCATCTGACAATTGTTCCTAAGACTTTAAGAACATTGCAGAGTGGATTAAAATCAGTGTTATTTTCAGTATGGTATGAGGCAGTAATGGATACAATCCCCACTAAGAGCACTGACTTACTTTGAGCAGAACACAATGAAATTTCAAATATATTTTGGGGAGCAGTAAGTTCTGCACTTAGTATGAAATTGCCCACCTACTCCTTTGCCTCATGCTTAGGAGCACAGTTCAGTGAAGGGAACACTCCTGCTCGTACAAACAGCAGCAGTCAAGGGCTCCTTATCAACAAGGGCTGTGGGACCACAACCCCAGGCACAAAGTCTCTGTGGGGCCTTTTAGTGACTCAGGACTTTGACAATTCCCCGAGCTAGGGTGAAGGAGCAACTTACATAAAGCAGTGGACTGGTTTTACAAACAATAGCTGCCCACGAGACAGGAATGACAGAGTTTTGGCAGTGTACAGAGCCACGCAGCATCAGATGAATCTGGGGTGGCTGACACAACTGCCAACTTTGCCCTTATCTTAGAGGCTGGCATCCTGGAGCTGACAGAGGGATAGAGACAGCTTGACGTGTTAGAGTAAAGCAAAAAATATATGCTGGGAACAGTGTCAGCTCAGGAGCTGCTGCATGGCCCTTCAGCTGCCTCCCCATGAGGCTAGAAGGGCTGGAGCTGCCCTGCTTTAATCCATTGCCACAACTGAGTTAATATCCTGATACTTCAGAATCTGGCTATGAAAAGCTTCTAACTCAAGCTGGCTGTCTTCAGCAGCGACAGAAAATGTAATTGCACGATGACAGTTATGGAATACAGTGTTTTAAGCAATGACATCGGAGGAAAATAATGCTTTAGAAAATTCACAAATACTTATGTATTTGTATTGAAGAGCCTCCTTTATCTGAAAGTGATCCTTTCCAGAATCCTTTCAGACTTCATATGATTTCTAATCATATTTGATGATCTGATAGTTTGCTCTGTCTGACAGAAGTACAGCTTTTCAACAGCTGTAAGTCACCTGATCTGATGTGCCTCTACTGATAGCACTCAGACCAGATCTTTTGTTCAGGTCCCTGTTTGCAATGGGGGCTAAAGGAGAAATCTTAATGCAATTCCCTTTTTATGAGGGGCATTTTGCAAATGGAAGAGAAAAAGTAAATGTGAATAAGGATGGTAAAAACCCATCATTAAATCTAAAATTGTTCACACAAAGAACTGTCTCCCAGTGAAAAAAAATGGAAAGAGGGTGCAGCGCTTGGAGAGCAACAACACAGGTCACAAGGAAACTTGTCTTTCTTCTTTTTTTTTTTTTTTTTTTTTTTTTTTCTGTCTGGCTTGAGTATTTGGGCTACTGGTAAGTCACTTAGTCTCTTGTTGATTCAGTTCCACCCTTTCCACTCTCTGCCTGTTATTTTGGCAGGATAAAACACATAATGAATTGCAAGAAGCTTAAACAGTAAGTTCACATGCTGGAGGATATTCCTCTAAAAATGGGTCATGGGAACACTTTATCATGTAGAGATTGTTGTGGCAAGAGAAGCCACTTCTGAATTCACCTGGGGATTTATAGATACGACCTGTCCAGAGCAGAATAGATTAGTATTTTGTCAATCAGCAGCTGCCACGGAATAAATGTTTTTACTGTTAATGTTGCTGTCACAAACACAAAATCTTGGGAACAATATGCTACAGCATTTATTGGTTTTAGTTAACATCAGTGTGCCATGCATATTAGGGTTTTCTTATGTAGGAAATTAGTTCTCGTTAAAAGTATCTTGTGGGCATCAAACCTGAAGTAATGAGACAGGAACGAGCTGGGAATCCAGAGGCAGATGGGGTTGGGGAGCATTATATAAAACAGGCCCTTAATAATCGCTAGGGAGAAACTCATGAGAAAGGAGTATGCCCAAATAGAGCCTTTTACCCCATTTTAGAGAGGTAGGGAGAAACATTGTCAAGATTGATCTGTCTCACAGACAGACGGTAAAGAATTCGAACTCCCTCTCTATTACTGTTTGCTAACTGAGCTGACTGACAACTCAGACCACTGGTAGAAGTTTAATTATCAGCCCTGATGTCTATGTTTATCCCATATCCAGGAGTAAACTGCAGCAGTTACTATATCATCCAGTAAGCCCTCCCCAGCAGTGAGGAGGGATCAGTAAAAAGAGAAGACACCCACAGGTTGAAATGAAAATGGATTTTATGAAACAGCAAGCTAATACCAATTCCAATATAAAGTATATAAAGTTATGCTCAGCACAGCAAATGTACAGCACTCACAACAGACAGGAAAGCATCCTCGGGAGCAGGAGGGTGAGCAAGCCCCTCCAGGGGTGGGAAGCAGGAGGAAAAGGAGTAGGAGCCCCTGTCCTCAGCAAACTTCCCCCTTTATACTGAGCAGGACATTTATAGGATGGGATAGACCAGAGAGCCAGCTCAGGGCAGCTGCCCTGGCTGACTCCAAAGTGCTTACAGCCTCCAGACCAGGGCTGGCCCAGGAGTCTGGCCCAGCAGAACCAGGACATTTATAAACTGCTGTTCCTTGGGGGTTTATCATTACAGTTCAGATCCTAAGGCCTTTCTGTGTATGGTTTGGTATCAGAACTAGATTGATTTAGGAACAGACTTAGCTAGAATAGTGCTGCAATTGTGGCTAAACTAGACTGACATAATTCTTCACCCAAATGTTAGGAATCCTAACATTATATTTACTACAGTCCAACATAACTGGAACCACATCAATAGCCTTTGCAGAAAAAGCTCACTAAGATGCCTTTCTCAGAGGCATATGATTAATCTGGAATCTCTAATGAGGCTACAGCCTGGCATACATCCAATGGGCAGGTCAATTGGTCAACATTTGCAAGAAATCCTGAATTATATTCCCAATTTTGGTTCTTGCAGAGCTCATAAGATCTTTTCCCTGTCCTGCACTTCCAGATCTGGGATATGTCAAATTCTCAGTTTTACTGGTTAATAAAGCTCTGAAAGTATAGCTATTACTAGGAATCTTACATGTGTTTTACATACTAGCAAATGGATATGTTTGAAAAGTGAGAATCTAAAAGGACAGAAAGAAGATTTCCATAGACAGTATTACCTTACGCTGATTTTCAAAGAAATGTGGAGGGTTTTTTTATTTATTCACAAAACAAAGAAGCTCTAGAAAGGGTGATTAGTTCCTCTTCTTCTCCACAGCAGGCAGTGCTTCTGAAGTCCTTCCAGAGTACTTGTCATCAAAATCTTTGTTACCTACCTGCTCATGCCTTTAAAGGGCTACAATATATTATTTTGGAAGGTGTAATTATATGGTTGCAAATCCAGCATGTTGTGTGGCTATTTGTGTAGGCAGACATTATATAATGCCTCCAGAAAATGTCTCAATGGTGGCAAGAAAGAAGCTGGAATTCATGAACCAAGTTTCCCTAGGTCAAATTGTACAGATTTAGCCCCTCGGGATCTGTCTCTGCTCAGGTGAGCAGCAGACCCAGACAGAGCATGCACAGCCCTACTGCAGGGCTCCCTCTGTTCAAGTGCCATCACGCATCCCTATCCTAGTGCCCCTTCCTGGGAGAGAGAAGGACAGACGACCAGAGGTGGAAGAACTGTATGTACAAGCACTTTAGCTATGCCAAGTGTATCCCACAGCTGTCAGCATTATACTACCCAAGCTTCTCTGTCATTCATTTCCAAAGAACCATGGGGCATAACTAGAAAGGCCTCATTTGAAATGGTTCTCCTGCAAAATGTTCCTCCCCAGGTTACCAGTGTGACCATCAACAGCACAAGGATTTAGGGATAAAACCCAGCCTAATGCAGTGCAAAGGAAACACCCGGGTGAGCCAGTCTGTAGTTAGGGACACATCAGGGATCTGGGCATAGCACTCCAGCCAGGACCAAAGTGAATCCCTGGGAGTGGATGGCCTGTGAGACACACGTGACCACCTTGAGGAGTCTGTCCTCATCTGTCTTCTTGTCACAGCTTGCTGGCTTGCT
Source organism: Chloroceryle aenea (assembly GCA_013399075.1). Classification (NCBI taxonomy): domain Eukaryota; kingdom Metazoa; phylum Chordata; class Aves; order Coraciiformes; family Cerylidae; genus Chloroceryle; species Chloroceryle aenea. The sequence continues at coordinate 177,991 of VWZY01002641.1, read as the reverse complement.
ATGCAGATATGCCCACCACACCCCAGGCAATGCCCCTGTCTCAAGAGACATCTATAAACCATTTGTAGGCCCTAAGCAAATCCATTTTTGCAGATATGGGTATATGTTATCCAGCCTGTCCAGGATGAATTTTAACTGGTGCCTATGTGCTATGTAATCACTGTTTGCCATGGTAGTTACACATGCTTTATAAAGATACGACCCTCTGCATAGCTAGGGTGTTCTGCCATTTGCATGGTGATGATCAGTGTTCTAGGGGCCTGTTCTCTCTGATATCTGAGCAGGCCCTCATCAGCAGAGCTGCTAATGAAGGTAGGCGAAGATGAGGACAAAGAGACCCACCATACCTATTCAGGGAACAATCTGCATCTGAAAATGCCTGCTGGGTATGGGCAAGGTGCCAAACAGCAGGGAGAAGGGTGATGAGCTCTGGAATATAAAGGAGGGCATACTATTATCTTTTTCTGTCTTTAAGTCACTGGTTATTTGTAAAAAAACAGAGAAACAAATCAAGGGGAACCATTTGTTTTGGCAGCAGCACGGTTTGTGTTCATATCCCAGTAAATATAACACCCCTTCTCTCCCACAGCCCTGCCTGCTGCTGTGACTCTTGTGCCAATGCTACCACCATTCTCCTGCTCCACCTCTGGGTAGCAGAGCCTCTACCAGCAGCTGATAAATGTGCTGGACCTGCAATTACTTCAAGATGAAGCAGGCAAGGCAATGCTACCAGAGCATGCAGGTGAGGCAAGTGCTTGTCTTGAGGGACCAGGATCTTTTTGGAAGTGTAGATTATGCAGGTGAACACATGATGCCTAAACCTCAGGTCACAGCAACCACCACGGCTCAGCAGCCATTGCTATCCCGGTTAAATGGGGTTTGGTTTACTGTTTCTGATCGACATGCTGCCATGCTGCTTTTGCATTTCTTCTGCTTCCACCCATTCTTACTTCTCTCTTGTGGGGAAGATGCCTAAGTCTTTCCCTCTATAGTCCCTCTGCACGCCTCACTGCATCCAAGAAAATAAAGTTTTCTTCAAGAAACCCTGGCAGCCTTCAGGTCCCAGTGTTTAGTGGTATCTCCTCCTGCTGAACATAGGTCAAACCTCATAGCTTGATTCAAAAAAGAAAGCAAGAAGAATCTCAGCAGCAGCCTACTCCAGCAGAAAGTTATTCAGTAAACACAGTCACAGGGGACAAACGGCAGCAGGAACCCAGGTAATGTATAGAAACAACATGCGCAGCCAGCATCAGTGCGTACTGTAATGCAGGAGAAGCAGCCTGCTGTCTCCCTCCCCTATTCCTTTTTCACTAGCTAGGCTGGTTAATAGACAACAACCCTTCTT
>VWZY01002641.1:139537-176592 GCA_013399075.1 Chloroceryle aenea | reverse complement strand
TATGTAGGTTCAGAATGAAAGAGTTAAGTGGGAATAACAATCTTCCCCCAGCACTCATAAGTTATCTTAGTTCTAAACCAGATTTCCAGCATAGTGGGAGAAAAGCTTTGGGCCCCTCAGTGCAGGTTTGATAACAGTGTGTGAATCACACCAGTGCAGGTTTGATAACAGTGTGTGAATCACATGCCAGTGGACCTGGGTTGAGAATTTGCTATCTAAATCTCAACTTCCTCAGTGCCCAAAGCATCCCAGTTGAGGTTCATCCAGAATTAATCTGCAAAGACTAAGAAAGTAAAGGAGCAATGATTGACGTGGTGATATGGCATCTCCCATGCAAAAAGCCCTCACACCCTCCAGCATTTTCATAACCAAATACGCACCTTGTTTTGCACTATAAAGAACATGGGAACGAAATGTGATAATGAGACATAATGAAATGCATGTATAAGACAAGCTGTGGACAGGCAGTGATCATAAAGAGACGTGTCCATGTGCACACAGGGAGGAAGTGGCAAATAGGCACTTTCTTATAGTGTAGCAACAATAATAATGGCAATAATTAAGTTCTGTTTTCATTTTCCATCCTCCATGCTTTCTATTCAGATCCTTGTAACTACACTCCAGCAAGCACTGTCAGAAGCATCCACTAATATTCACTTAAATCAGCAGGCAAGTTTACTTCAGTTGCTTTCCTGTTCCTTGTATTCTGCATTGTTTTGGTTTGGTTTTGTTAGTGTTTTTGTTTGTTTGTTTGTGTTTGTTTTTTTGTTTTTGTTTTTGTTTTGTTTTGTTTTGTTTTGTTTTAATAACAAGGAAAAAGCTGCATAGAAAGCCTACAAGAATGCATTTTATAGACAATATTGGAAAATATCAGTTGGAATTAATTTTCCACAATCCATGGCACATGCACTGCTAAGAGCTACTTTTACCAGACCCGCCTCTATTTCTTACACTTGCAAAATTAATATCAGTACGCTTCAGATCAGAAAGAACTAGGAGAGACTGTCTAGCAAATTTTTTCAAATGATAAATAATAGGGAGGAAATAAAACTGTCTGGACAGGGCAACAGTAGAAAAAGAGGCAATATCTGTTCACTAAAATCTCTTATAATTATTGACATATTGCAGCTAATCAGCCTTAGAAGCAAAAAGAAGCTACCTCTCTCCATGTCCTCCTCTTTTTGGACAGTTCCCAGTACTAATTGCAGCAGAGGAGTGTTCCAGCGTGGAACACTGGCTTTTCCACTCATTGCTCAGAGGAACTCGAAACCTGCACAAAAAACATCACACATTTTCTGACTTTTTTGCAGTAACACTTTTGTTCTTTTGCCTTTTTGCAATGCCACAGATCCACAGCAACAGCCCTTCAGCTGAAAGCCTGTTGTAAACTGAACCAACAGTAGCAGATGCAGGAACAGATTTCTCTTGGGAAAGAATGTCAAGTCAATCTGACAGCTGTAGTGGCAAGTACTAGCAATGTTCATTGCCCTTGTAAATCTTGGGGATAAACATCCCTAAAATGTCAATGACTGCCAGTGGAGATTGAGTAGAGTGTAAGTGTTGTAGTACACTGTATAGATTCCTGTGCTCTCACTGCATAAAAAAGGCAATGAATGATCATTTCTATGAGGCAGGGTATAATTGCCTACGCTGTGGCATGGAGCTTGTGGGCAGGCAGTACTGGTGTGGGTGAAGATGTTTCTACATTAACATGCCATGAATTTATTCTTTTACACCTTTATATTTGTTACTGTCCAGGTGGATGCTTCCACTTTCCTGAAGCAGAAATTGGTTATGCATAGTGTAGTGGCAAGAGCTCTGCAAACACTAAAATGTGGGTAAAATACAAATCTGCTGATGGAAATGAACCCCTGGCATAAGAGAAGCAAATTATCTCATTCCTCTCCACCATGGCATGGAGGTCTCTATAACAGGCTTAGGGGATTTCTAGTCTGGTTTTACTCCCTATTCAAAGTAAACATCTACTTTGCTCCCCATGCTGCAGCCTTGCAGTTGTGCTGGCTGCACATCTTCTTCTGGACTGGGAAATTTGCCTGCCTTATGATGCTGAAGCCACCTTCTAGGCAAATTTTTCCTTTCAGCCATCCTTCCAGATAACCATCTCTTTGCCCTTTTCACCCTAGGGGACAAGGAAATTGCTGGTGGGACATCAACAAGGGGAATTTCACTGGTGAAACCAACAGCCTGCTTATCGTTGTTACTTTTTACTCATGCTTGGATCATCTTGCAGTGGTTTCTATGACAACAGAAAAATTACTTTTTAACATAAATCAAGTTTGTCAGACTTATGCTTGTGCATAGCACTTGCTGAAGGCTAGATAAGCAATTCTGAGACCGAAAGCAAACTGATCCGCTCTGTGAAAATGGAGCTACCAAGGATCTGAAATAGAAAAGATCCCTTGCTTTCCTAGGGAAATGTGCTTTGAGTATTGAATTGTGGTGGTTCTTTTATATTTTGAGAAAGAAAAGCATGAGAATAATGAATGTCATTAATTAATACACTTATCTTTTAAATGCAGAGACTCTGGGACAAATAACCTCTGTTTATAAGAAAAGAAGTTTGAGTATTTACCACATAAACACCATAGGAAGAGGAAGAAAGGAGAAGATTCACAGAAGCTCCTCTTTAGAAAATGTGAAGGGATTTCTGAAAATCATATTCTGTGCCTGTTTGATACATGGGTAATGATATTAATTCTTGGTAACCCAGTCCCCAGAGTGCCATCCCCTTAAATTTGCCTTTCACTTGCATATTTCTTCTCATTTTGTTCTCTGGCATCTTTTCTTTAGACCCTAAATATAAAGTTACTCACTGGCAGATTGAAAGGGCTATTTTGAAGACAGTTCATCCCTACTGCATGTGTTTCTGCTGCACAGTGATGAGCTTTTTTAAAAAGTAAAATTTCTTTACAGCCCAAGTGATGAATGGTATAATCCCGTATCTGCTTAATCTAGAATTATCACAATTTTTAGTTATGGGAAAACCCTTTCAGATGTTTAGTGCAATTTGTAGCATTGCTATAGCTATTGGGTTTGGGCAGCGGTTACTCTTGTTAATCCAAGTTGCGTGGTTGATGGGCTGTTTTTGTAAAGCTACCTCTGACCGAGGGGGTATCCTGTTCACCCTGTGGAGGAGAACAAACTCCAAGCCTGGGTATGGAGGATGGGCTCTGGTACAAAGCACATTGCTTTCTGTCCACAACCAACTCCTGCTTGTCTCAAAGGGACCTTCACAGAATGAGTGAAGGCAAAGCCTCATCTTTTGCTGCAGAAGGTAATGCACTGTTTATTATTCTTCCACTCTGTTAGTCCTTGATGCAGCAGAACTCGGTAGGAGTGATTTTTCTTCCCTTCCTTCCCATCTTCCTTTATCTGTTTCTGCTCTACTTCCTTCTTGGCATCTCTCCTTTCTTCATCCTCCTCCTTCCAGCAATTCCAAACTCAGTATCAATAGCATCTTGGCTTAATTTCCATTCCTCTCCATCTGCTAAAGTGTATGAATATATTATGTATCAAATGTTGACATTTATAATGGTGTCAATAAGGTTTTGAGTCAAAGCCTGAATGCAAACAAGCAGTTTGGGCAGTGTTTACCTCTCTAGTCAGTATCATTTCTGACTATTTTCAGACTCAAGAAAGGAAACACTGCACAATTGGGTCCTAGTAGGAAGATTTCCTGAACAGCCATGATGAAATGGAGCATTTTTTGTTCTTTAACAGAAATGAAAGTGCCAAAAAGTACAGTGGTTCCATGTGGTTAACTCGTGAAACAAGTGGACCCAGTGTTTCAAGAATCCTGTATCCAAGTGAACATACACAACTGCAGTGAAGTGAACATGTAGGTCTTTTGAAACATCCATATACACACGTATGCATGATTGAGAGTGGGGTTGTGTGCTTCAAGATGCAATTCCACAGCAGTTTAGTATGAGCTGAGCTGGGGTTTCCCTCCACCTTTCCTTAGATGCACTCTCCATTCTTACTGATATTTGTCTGATCCTACAGTGAACTAGTTAAGGGAGAGAAACTAGCAAGTCATTTAATGGGGGGAGGAAAAAACCCAGCATTTTCTTTCAGTTTAGGTTTCCAAACCAAGTCAGGATTAGATATGTTTTTGCCAGTGTGAGGGAGAGCTAGAAAATCCACCCGGCAGTGTGATGGGGCAGAGGGGCAGGTCGACAGCCACCTAGGTCAGCTTAGGCTCTGAACTGCAGCTTCAGTGGGGATTTTGAAAATCACAGGCATGACTTTGTTGTATCCATAAAAGCACCAGAGGTCTGTCAAACTTGCTTCAGAAGTATTGTGGCATTAGGGGTGCTTAAATTTACAGCCCTGTTTTCCATTTCTTGTCCTCAATGTATTGACTGCTATTTTTTTTCAAGCTGTTTGCTATGCATCATACTTTCATTTTAGTAGAGGTCTCAGACATATTTTGTCAGCTCTGGCTATCTGGAGAAGATAAATTTATCCTGCTGTACAGATTTATTTGATCTATGTTTATGGGATTCCCATATATGGCTGTTTGGATCTGAACTGCATATAGACTAGAATAATTTGATTGCCAGTTCATTAGGTCTTCCAATTACAAGATACTATATTCAGATGGAAGCAAAATATGAAATAGGATCAGGTACAGGACTAGTCAATCCTTATTTTTCCCAAAAGGAGATTTTTTTCTATTTCACCCAATACAAGGTGCAGCACTTGGAAGGAAGGGAACAACAACAAAAAATCCTCAGGCTTGATTCCCTCTTGATAAAAAACAACTGAAACGAGATGAAATTCTGCTCCTTAGTTAATGTGATGAAGCATGTAAGAACTAGACAAGGTAGACTAACATGTTCATGGATGAGTCTAGAAGGAAACAGAGGTGAAAAGAGATTACAGATGAGAAATGAATAAACATTGGTTTTCTGAAGGCTTCAAGTAGTCAAAGCCCTGATCCAAATGCCCAGCCAGGTGATCTGTGTCCTCTACTCTTTGATCTTTGTCATGGCATTTAGCAATCTGCTCTGCCAGCTTGACAGTCAGTTATTAGGGAGTCATAGAAATCAGTCACAGCTCCTCTTTTTGCATCCCACCCTTGTTTATACTTCATTCAGTTAATCTCCCATCAGTGTATTTACAAGTGGGAAAGATGCACCAGTGAAATGAAGAGAGCTCTCTCTGTAAGGCCCCTGTGCCACCACTGCCTTTGTGTTTAGATGTTTTCTCTTGTGTTTAGTTCTTGCTGCTCCTGATCTTTTGCAATATATCTAATTTTCTCTAATCTTTTTATAAACACACACAGAATGAAAGGACACCCTCCAGGGGAGAAACAACTTGTCTTAAGATCAAAAGTTCTACTTTGTTTGCTGGTAGAGGTCACCTACCCTGCACATTATATTCATAATTTATTTTTGAGTTGCTGTTTATTCACTGTAAGTGGTTCAACTGATACATAATATCTTTTTTAAAAAAGCCCTGCTTCGAAAGACACTGAGGACCACCCAAGAGCTTCTGGACATTTCCCACTCCCATGCAAACCGAAGGCTCAAAGTAACTCTCTGTCCTGTGCCTTAACTCCTCTGGTCAGAGCAGCACTGACGAGCTTCACCCTGATCTATCTGCTTCCCACCTTGCCTTGTGATGTTTGCTAACCATCAGCTGATAGGTACCAACCAGAGCAATGCATTTCTTTATGATAGGTAGAAATTGTTTATATATTTTCTATCTGCTGAGTAGTATCTATAGGGAAAAGTAACTGTTACTGCAGTTGTAAGTCATGTGGGAGCCATTCGGAACTACCAGTTCATTCCCTGCTCTGTACCAGGACACTCTGGGCCTGGAGAGGGAACTGTGGCTGTCGCACTCTTCTTCCCAGGGGTCAAGAGCTAGCCAAAAAGCAGGTGAGATCACACAGGGAGCAACAAGCAGTACCAACTGAAATTAATAGCAAATTACCTCTTTCTGAAGAGCTGCTATACCTGAAATGGACATGTGGAATCTTGGCAGGAGAATTCCTAATCCCATCTCTCGGTAGATGAGCACAGGCCTTTGTGAGAGAGTGTGCTTTGTGTCAATAACAAGAGTTCACAGTTTAAATATCTCATTCTGGTACATGTGACATCTGTGACTTTTCATCAGCACGTCTGACCCTGTGGTGCCATCACAGGCTGATATGTGGCTGGTTTACAATGGAGGCAAAGCTTCTTGTCTCGGAGGTGAATTCAGAAATGTACCCAAGCTACGTGTGACTCATAGGAAGGAGTGTATTATTTAGTTTCCTTTTGCTATTTATAGGCACTGAGATCCATTAAAGCTGTGAAGCTGCACAAATATTTGCAAAACTGGAGCTATATGCATTTAACCCATACTGCACGTGGAAACACGATACAACACTGCATAGACACTTGAGGGTGTTGTCAGGAGGAAAAAGGTAACACTGAGAGGTGATTTCAAAAGAAATCAGAAAAAGTATCCAGTCATAATGCTAATGTTTGGTAAGGGAAAAGTGACGTGTCTATAGACAACACAAGAGATGTTTTCAGAGGATGGTGAATGGAGAAGGATATAAGGCATCTGTGCCAGATGGCAGAACCAACAAATGAGAAAATAAACCCTATCGCTCACAGGAATTGTACGTGGCAATGCACAGTCTAGTGGGCTGTATTCTCAGCTGCTGTAGGCTGGAATAACTAACTCCATTAAAGTCAATGAAGCCAGGAAACCCAGCTGAGGGTGTGGAGAAAGATGTTTCTTTATTAAGACTTTTTGTGTAAGCTGCATTTTGGTGATTTCCAAGCTGTTTGTTTTCCTATTGTAAAATGCTAAGGGCCAAGTTTGGCTTACAAGGCTGTCAAAAGACATGTAACACCCAACCCTATCAGCATCAATGCTGCCACCTGCAGACCCAACGCTCGGAAAAGCTCTGCAATGCCCAACAAACAACACTCTGTGGACCGAAGCAAGGTAACAAATGAGGTACAGACGGGAGTACAGCCTCAAAACCAGCTGCCTGAGCTCGCCGGCTCTCACCAGCATATGGCCCAGGACTGGCAGGACCACAGGTCCTGGGGCAGCCAGCGCTCCCTGAGAGGTGTTACGCTTGGTCTCCTCTGCATACCAGCTGCTCCTGCTCCTCCATTGTTACCAGAGGAGGCAGGAATCAGCAATTGCAAACCCGCACACATACTGGCCAATCTGTTGTCCCATTATATGCCTAGATCTGCCCTGACTATGTCTAATGCAGCAGTGACAGCAGACACAGCACACTCCGTGCCTTCGAAGCCCCTGGGTGATTTTAAAAGAAAAGCAAAGCCTGCAACAAGAGGGAATTTTGAGAGAACTAGAAATGTTCTTCTATAGCATGTAGAATACGTGCTTGCGGTGAATCCCCAAGTCATGTACGACAGATGATTTGCAGAACAGCAGTGCTAAGCACAAAGGCATTTGTAGGGATCAGAAGGCTCCTGTCAGGGTTTCATCCATCTTAAAGACTATACCAGCCTATATTATTTGTGGGTTTGATCTTTATGGCCTAATTTTCAGAGACAGCTCTCACCTCCAGCCCCAGTGACTCTAACTACACTTTGGGGATTTACTTCCTGTGAATACTCAACTAACATAAATTGTCCTATTGATTACACAAGAGGGAAATATTACTGCTATATATAAGAGCTGTGGGATTGGACTCCTGAGGGTTAAGATTCTCCTGGCTATGATCAGCTTCCCTGTTTGGTCAGCCTCCAAGAAAATAAGACAAGCAGCACATCAGCGTACAATATACAATTACATTTCTGACACATCACATCTTGCTGTGCCACCTCTTCTTAAATCAGAACCTGTTTTCACTCTTGTAATCCAACAGAGAATGATACGAAGCCTCGAATAGAGAGCTTTTTTTTTAAGTTTGACTAGAAATAGCTGGCCTTCCACAGTGACCTTATGGCTTTTTATTTTATCTTATGGTCATCTGGCTTCCCCTTCACACATGCTTGTTATGAATGGATTCATACAAATGAGTTCTCTAAATTATTCATTTAAATTATGTTTTATTTTGTTAGTTTCCTGTTATAAGAGTTCTCAGAAAATGAGTTGGTTGTTATGAAAGTGCACATTTTGCAGACATGGCACGTATTCTTGCTCACACTCATACTCAAGCATGCTACTGTCACACTTTTCATTTGAAAAGCAGTAGCTTTAATGGCTGTTGAGGAAGACTTTAATGTGCTTACTTCTCTCACCTCTGGGTTTTGTTAATTTCTGTGACTATAAATTTGCAAAATAAGTTGTATCAATTTGTTGATCAGACATACCATAATGCCCTGTTCTAAGTAAAATCTGGGTCCTGTGTTGCTGCCACCCAGCAGCTTAAAGCAGCAGTCTTTCTTTTCTGATACCTCTTTCCCACGGAGTCTGTGGGAGGGGAAATTCTACTACTGCTCGGTGAATCCCGTGGGTATTCCGAGAAAGACTTTTACCAATTTACTATCAGCCAAGCCTTACCTAGTTCAGGTAACTCCTGGGGGCTATGGGAGGTGACCCTTTAGGGATCAGGCATGCCACTACTACCATGAGACTGTGTCTTTTTCCTGCTCCAACACGCAGCAGAAATATGGCACAAATATTCTCCTTTCACTGTTGTTAAACTGTGACCAAGAATGCTAGAACTTAAATTCATCAGCTTAATCAATATTAACAGTAATTGCAAGAATAATTTCTGTAGGTTAAATAAGAAATGTTTTCACCTCAGCTAAGGTCAGCACGTCAACCATAGTTGATGTCAGTTGGTTGTTCGTCATTTTGTCATATTTTAATTCTTTGTTATAACCAGGCTATAGATGGTTTTTTTAAAGAATAAACAAACTACAGAATTCCCCTGTTCTTATCAGTGAGCATTCTGCTATATGGCTCATGACATTAGAATGTCTGTGTAGCCTACCTGAACAGTAAGAGCCTTAACAGAAGAGCTGTGCCCATTTCCCCATCAGCCATCAATAATGTTGTGGTTAAGCAATACCTGAGCACTGTATCATAAAGCGTGTGCTGATTTTGACTTTGTAGACTGCAGTTCTCCATTATTTTGAAAAAAAATAAAGGTTTATGTAGGTGACTGTCTCCATTAATTAAGCTACTCACATCCAATTAGCTTTCTTTCCAGAGGGTACTTTATCTCATTACAGTTCTCTCGACTTAAACAATAAAATAAGCAAGCCAAAACTGTAAACCCAATCTCACTGCTCCCAGTGTCATGATGAGCTAATGTCCTGCTTGCCAGACAGTGGGCAGCCAACCTAATGCTTCCAGTCAGGAATGCTTTTGGCCTTCATCTAAGTGGGGGGAGCAACTCAAATTCATTTGTTAGAGACACTCATCACTTCGGCAAGAGAATGGCAAATCTCCACACCTCTCTGCCTGCACACAACAACAATGGCCCACTGATGGCTCACCACAGTCCTCATACTCCAGCAGCAAGAAGCTTTTGTAAGTAACTTGCCTTTTTAGGCAATCATAAGTCTGGCTACTGTGTTTGAAGGAGAAGCCAGAGTTGTGCTCTCAACTCAGGTGGCACTGCCCAGCTGATAGCGTAGCTCATGTGTGAGGATTTCCAGGACTCAGCCCCAACATGCTTGTTTCTCACAGGATTTCACCCATATGTGTGAAAGTGAGGTCCCACCATGCAACAACTTGTTTTGCTGTCTGGACACTGCTGGAAGCATTTTGCTTCTCATAAACAGACTGAGATCACCTTTCCTCATTAGGCAGGTCACTGAATGGCTAGCTAAGTTACCATGCCATGTTAGAACATGCAGACTTCAATGATTAATCACTTTTGACCAATAGCCTTCAAATTACAAAAATAAGGACAGATCCCTAATTTTAGGTTTCTTTGCTAAACATGCCCCAAACTGATGTTCTCAACACTGATACTGATTGGCAGCTCTTAGAGAAATGCCCAGATGTTCCTGTTCATTTCTTGCCACTTTGCAGGACTCAGACAGGTGGTTGCAATCCAAGAGACTCCACGTGTTGTTCTTTGTCAAACTTCATATTTTGCATTTTACAGTAGTCTGGCCAGTCAAGGTGGGAGTCATCTCACCTGACCTCAGATTTCTCCATCTGAGCTGGCCTTTATCAGTGAAGAGAAGTAGGTACTTGTAAGGCATGAGTCATCTGCCCTGTTTAGATGTCTTCATTGGGGTGAGATGACTCACACTCTTCCCAATAACTGCAAAGGAAGTTCAAACCTCAAACTCAGTTAAAGACATTTATGTTGTAACGTCTAAAGTTAGATGAGTACTGTCCTTAATATCTCGAGGTGTGTCAGTGGCCAAGACTCACTCCTCATCTGTCATTTCTCAATGAAATAATACATTTGGCCTGAGAATTTAAGTGTCTAATTCCCACTTCAGTGGGCATTCTCAATCTGGGAATAGCCCAGGTTCAAATAAAGTGTTTCCAGCATCTTATGGAAATGCCTCCTGTCCCTGGCTTCTGTGTAGCCAAGTTCTATCTTTTGCTGCTGTTTTAATCACATCTTCCTATTATATTTTACATTAGACTTCTCCAGCCTTCTGCTCCTGATGAGCCACTAAGAGACCAAACAAAGCATGCAAGCAGTGGACGCAGCAAGAGAAGCTAAGACATACCACTAATTCTGCCAGCTATATGAAATAAAGTAATTATCCAAGATTTTATTTTTTTTACTCATCTCTTTATTTTTTAAAAAAATGAGTAGTTACTTATGACAGCAATACAAATTTCTCCAGCAGTGATCTTAGTGGGCAGTGTCCCTTTAAATTAGATTTTTCTAATCGAATAACTGACTTCATCAAGCAGCCAAAATCAATGCTTTGTATTAGACATGGATCCAAACCCATTAAAGCCTTATTATTCAAGCATGAACCTCCCTCCAGCTTTTATCTCCCCTCACGGGCTTTCATAGTAAAGCAGACTTTTTTTTTTTTAATTAGCCCTTCTGCCCTGGAGTCTTCTATTTCATTTTCCAGTATCCAGGCAAATTTTGTGGGCTTTTTAACTACTCAATCCTTGAATAGAAAATTTTGCCTTTTAATTCTTCAATACCAGTGATAATAAAGTTTCAGGAAAGATATTGTGATAATGCAGAGATAGAATCACACAAAGGCAAAGGTACACTTCCAGCACCCCAGGGGTTAATGGAAACCTGGGGTTTTTTTGCAGATTGCATCAAGTATTGGTTGATATCTGCTGCAAAACTGCCCTGTACAGAGGCTCTCTTGTCACCCGTAGGTGGACACACCATCTCAGCTTGTGGCATGCTCCATCCTCTGCAAGTATCTTTTTGTTCTCTATATTTCCATGGGTGTCAGGTTAGCGTGGATTTTAGCATGTTGTCTCATCTGGACTTGTGTTCTTCTGGTGAGTACGCCGTACTGGAGAGTAACTGGAAATCCCCAGAGCAGAGTGTCCCTGGTGCTTGTTCCATCCTGCGCTGGGGGTTCCTGACCCCTCTGTCCTGACACCTTACCTGCTTGTGGGAGCACTCCCACCCCTGGCGAAGTCCAGTCAAGGCTCTTTATTGTAATAAATCACAGATCTTTGCTAACCTAAGGAGGATGTGGGGAAAATGCACAATCTCATGTGCACAGCATCTGCGTCTGGAAGGAAGGATCACGTACCCCAGTGAAAAGACGGATCAGGCTGTCATCTTGGCTGCAGGGAAACAAAAGCTCCAGGAGGCACTGCCGTCGGGAGTCGAGGGGACGCGGAGCCTTGCAGCTGTCACGCTCCAAGTGAAGCTCCCTATTCATTCACCTCCTGCCGTCCGAGATCATCAGGGCTCCAGATATTTCCCCCTCCCTTTCCTTGTCACTGATGAGCCCTCAGGGATGCTAATGCCCTACCCTCTGTCGCATGAAGAAGCAGCTCTGTTCTGGGCTCACTTTAGTAGGAAGCTTCACGCCACTAATTAAAAAAGATTTGGGGTTTGGTTGAGGTTTTGTTGTCGTTTTTGTTTCGAGTCTGTGGCAATAAGCCAGCTCCCACACCCCCAGCAGGGTTAATTATTTATGAATGTTCCCCAGGGACCAGGTCCTGTCGAAAAATGATTAAGCCAAACGCTCGCCGGCTGCACTGCTCGGCTGTTGTGGCAGTTGTTCTTGCTGAGCACTGGCAGAGCGGGATACAGACCTTATTAAAATATGCAGACTACCTAATTGTCTCCTCAGGGAAAAAAAAGGCCCTCTCCAAATCATGTCCTTGGAAAATAGCAGACCCAAAATATCCATTTCTATCTATAAAAAATACATAGATGTGCATTTACATGACTGTAGTTGATGCAAACGCTCTAGCACGCGCACACAGGCATTGGAGAAAGGCAATAGTGAAATCCCAAGTATCTTCTGCTTGGTGTGAGACAGTGGGCAGGCTGGTGCTATGGTGGTAGGTGGATCTCGCCAGGTGTCACAAAGAAGACAGCTCAGTACAGATGTGCAAGGGGAGAGAGACAAGTAGCCGGTTCTGTTCACACCAGACCCTGTTGAATAGTCCCTGCCTTGCTGCCTGCTTTGCTATAGCATGGTGCCATAAACCTTCTCCCAGTCTGTGGGAGCTATGTGAGGCATGCAGGGTTTTTCTTTTCTCCAGTTTTCAGAGAAAAGAGGCTGCCTTCTGCACTGCCACCAGCCCATGGAACTTAAAAACCTTAAAATGCTGGTAGCAAAGGGCAGCTGCCCATGGGTTGGCTACAAAAGATATTTGATATGCCATGGAATGCAGTACTTCTGTTCCTAGGTTTAGAGCATCATGTTCCACCAGAGCAAAAGGAAGATGCACTTATGAAAGCCTACAAATGAAATGTTTACCAAAAAAATGGGGCATCTACACTTAGGCAAGCCTTTGCTTCTTTCTGCTGTAGACATATTCCTTATGTGCCGAAAAGATGGGTGAGGTGAATGAGGTAAATGCTGAGCTATGAATTCCTGAGCCACCCAGCCTGTTACTAATTACCGTGATTAAATATTGACACAGTGACTGCACACAGGGCTCCCAGGCAGAGCTCAGTACCTTTCCGTGGCAGCAGCAGAGAAATCCAGACAAAGAAATAGTCCCCTGAGCACTTAGACTGCAAGACCCCAATCCATTGTACAGCTAACGTCCCCTGGGAACCGCCAGCATGTGCGGGAGCTTGCACAGCACGGGGCTGGTGGGGGTCAGGAAGCTTCTGATCCCAAATCGTTACCTTTGGGATTCCCCTTGCTGCAGTCTCCAGCAGCTGGTAGGGCGAGTGGGATGAGGCAGCACAGGGGGATGAGATTCTCCACAGCAATGAAAGTTTGTTACTCGATAGAAGAGCAGGGTCCTGCTGCTCAGGCATCCTCCGGGAAGCTCCCAGACTGTCCTTCCAGCCCCGCCTGGCTGCCTCCCTGCATGCCCACACAGGCAGGCACGCTTGGCAACTGCATATCCCCATGTGATCCCTCGAGTGTCTTAGGACCTGCTCTTCCACGGGTCTCAGGTAAGGGATGGGGACAAAAGCCTCTAAATACACGCCTGAGATCACCTCTATTCAGGAAACCACTTAATCATACCTCTTAAGAACATGCTGCACAGGGAGTCACAATCTCACCTGGCATGAGAAGATTTTGCCCAAGAAAGACTTGCTGCCAGAAGGGGAAAGCCTCTGGAAGCTGTAGCTCTTCCCTCACTGCCTCTTCCCCAACACTGCCAGTTAATGTGCTGGGCTGGGTGCCAGGGCAGCAGATGAACACAGTTTCTCTTCCCCATACTGTGGCTGCGTCCGGCACCGATTTTGTCTGAGGTCATTTTTTAATACAGCAGCTGACTTGGCCACAAGCAGAAAGTAAAATATGATCCCTTGTGATTCCAAACTACCCAAAGCCATCTGTAGCCCCGAGTCCTTCTCTGGGAACAAGGAGCAGTATCTGTGAAGCACTTCTGTATCCAGGGTGTCCACTCACCAAAACCCCATTCCTTCTTCACTGGATCTTCCCTCTTCCTCTTTTCATATCCTATCACGCAGCCACAGAAGCCAGGACAAGCTTGCCCTAGGCCAGTAATCTTTAAGCAGCCGAATATGACGTTCTTAGCTCAACCCTGCTCCCATGCTGAGTTTTTTATGAATGGTGCATTACTTGTGTTAAGAGAGGTCACTACTCCTAATCTGAAGCTCAAAAGAGCCTCTGCTTTGTGGGTGAGTTTTCTTGTCCTGATGGTGGGCAGAAAAGTGCTTTCATGGGGAAATATTTGATTTGAAAAGCGATGATAGAAGTGGTAGCATTTGAGATTACACTTTCAGGAAAACACTGAAAAAACCAAGTTGTCTATTAATACAATTGTTGCAAGGCACCAATTACTCCATCCCCCTGGCTTTGCACTGCAGCATCCAGCAGTTTTGCCCCTTCCGCAGGTTGAGGGGCAGGGCAGGTAGATGGGACCACTGTGGCTCAGGCTTCCCTCCTCGCTCCCCTCTGAGTGGCCAGGATGCGGGGAAAGAGAAGAAGTTATGCTGCAGATCCTTTTCCCATGGGAGGGCAGAGGCTGCGAAGACAGCTGGAGGCAAGGGGCCAGAGACAGGATTAAGGTGCTCGCTCATGGTGGTTTTTTATCCCTTTTTATTCCCTCTAACCTCTGACGGAAACTTCAAATGCTTAAGTTCAGCCTGTAAGAGCTATTCATGGGTTGGCACAGGGTGTGAGCTGAGACAAATATTGTCCCAGGCTGTCACTTCAGAAGCCACCAGTCCAACTGAGCCAGAAACTGGTGTTCCATTAAGGCATCTACAGTACGTCCGCTCCTGTAAATACATCACTTACACTGGAGTCGTCAAGGGGCAGGTTTGCATTTATGGCACACATTGAATAAAAAGAGGGAAAATTAGTTTCCTCTTTTTAAATTACTCTATTTTATCAACGGGAAAACCACATCACAAAGCTGACTACAGAGCTGCCTTTTTAACATACACAGCTTTCCTATTTAGCCATTAAGCAGATTATTCTCTGCTGGATAGATGTGTCATTCCTGTTAATGTTAATGATAGTCCCACACAGGCCGTGACAGATAAACACCAAAATACATGAACCATTTACTCTCTAAAGAGAAATGCAACTCCTTCCAAGCAATCTAGGAATCTGCCAGCGAAGTGATGGAAGGAGTAGAGAGAGCTTCTAGCAAGGCTGAGATGTAATGATGGTGCTTTGCCGGATTAGCAGCAAATCCAACCAAAGACATTCCCACCTCTTCCCTGTCTTCTTGTGCTGCTTCCCCTGCTCCCCAAGCTGAAGCACCTGTAAATGAGCTGCTAACAGGACCGAGGTTTAAAAGAGCCATTCAGCAGAAGCCAGAAACCTGGTTGCCCCGAGTGTTTAAACTCAGCTCGTTACACAGTGCAGTTCTGCAGAAAGTTGAACCAGAGGCGCCAGGAGCAGCAAACCATGGCTGGAGGCCAAGAATAAGTGATTAGGGCAGGGCTGGGGACAAAAATTCCTATGCCAGCAGAGGAAGGAGCTGGCAAGCTGGAGGATGTGGAATCACGCCGGAGTGCGTGCCGTGGAACACAGTGCGTGTCTGTGCCACACTGCTCATGGAGCTGTGGGTGAGCTCTGCCTCCGCAGCAGCTTGCCCAGCTGCTGGCTCCAGCACGGTTTTCTCAGCACACAGCTTCTCGCCCGAGCCTTTGCCCACGCTCTGAGGCAGGCTGTCCTGTCCTCCTGGATCAGAGCCAGGTCATTCAAGGTGCATCTCTGTCATCTGGCCTCCGAGGCACCACAGGCGGTCACACATGTACCAGGGCAGCATGTCAGGGGACTCCGTGACCCAGCACATCCTGAAGACAGAAGAAAAAGGCTTTGCCAGAACATCGTTAGGAGTTCTCTATGCAGCTGTAAAGTAGCTGGTTAGATGGACAAAAAGAGCAGGATCTGGATGAAAATCAGCTCTCAGATGAAGAGGCGACTGGGATTTTGCTTTCACGAGTCTCTAGTAAGAGATGAGATATGTCAGCAAAATCAGCTTTAACCATGTGCCATCTTTTCACAGATTTCACATCTTAGCCAGTTTATCAGTGAACGAACCCAGCGGCACTATTAACAGCCTGAGTTCTAACTTGCCAGGGAGTCAGAGCCACTGCAAAGGAACTAAGCCTATTCTGCCCAGTGTATTCCCAGGGAATGCAAACCCAGTGGTGTCCCCAGGAACAGCTCACCTGCAAACCTGGGATACTTCTACTCCCTGTCCTTCCATTTCTAAGGTAACCCCCATGGCGTGAACGCAAGAACAGATGGCACTGAAGGAATGTAAACAGTCATGCAGAAGAAGGAAATTAATCCAGGCTTTTGCTGCTTCCACATAGAACCAGTCACTGGATCAAACTGTTTCCTCCACACCCATTTCTGTTTTCTGCTCTGGCCAATCCAGGCTGCACTCGTCTCTCACAAGGCCTTCTCTAGTCCCATTGCAGATCAAAATGATCCCCTTCTCCACCAGTGTCTTGCTGTGATGCCCTCTTCCCAGCCTCTCCTCTTGCATCTCCTCTTTACAATTCCCTTTCCTTGTCCCAGGTACACCACCAGCTCCTGAACCACAGTCCACTGTGAGGTGGGGTCTATGACCTCCTTTTCCTCAAGCTGAAGCAGGCTGGCCTGAGGTCGATGCTGCTGGTCCTCCGGGGCTGACTGTGCCAGCATTCCCCTGTGAAGCAAGAGAAGTAACAAGCTGCTGTTCATTGATTGGTTCATTGGCTTTTTTTGTCCTCCAAAATCACTCTCCTACCCCCATTTTGAGATGTTGTTTTCACCACTTCTTACACATTTCTGAAGCCCCCAGAGATAGTAAGTCTATCACCAGTTTCCCTCTTGAGCTCTTTTGTGTGCTGATGCATGGAAGCAGTTTCCTGGGGCCCATGGTACGTGCCCCTGCTGATCTGCTGCTGTGCTGCAATCTATCTTTTACAAGGGACGCTGCATGGGCCCAGTTATCTAACTAACTGATCATGTGAGCTTGGGAGGGTTTGGGGAGCGCTGACGGAGCCCAACCAGCAGTTGCATTACTGGTTCTGCAGGTAGTGCTCTCCCTCCCTTTTTTGGACAACTTGACAAAGTGCAGAGCCCAGCAGAATCAAGCAAGAGCCTTGCTGTGAGGGTTCCCAGAAAGATGCCTCTTGCTATCCCACAGAGCTGGAAGAACACACACCGGTGCACTGGGACTAGGTGTAGGAAGTCCTGCTGCCCAGTTTGAGAGGCCTCAGAAAGCATCTCATTATCCCACTTCATTCACATCTTCAGCTCATGGCTTGTTGCATCCGTAACACTGTTTTGTCCTCAGGCTCAGGCATTTCAGAGAGGTGAAAAAGGGTCCATGTGTCTGTGCTTCATAATGTAGGCTTTGCATGAATAGTTTTGATGTGGTCTGCTACACCAACTTCAGAAGGCTCAAAACCAGAGGTGAATTCATCAAGGTTAAGGCATGTACTTTCGGCAGCCAGCAGCACAGGGAGGAGATGTGTCCAGCATCGTGGTTGATCACCCTAGGCACTGCAGCCAGGAATCCCATCAATAGCTGGGTGACCCACCAGCAGCCTTTGTCACAAGACATAAGCAGGGCTTGCAGTTGCGTGCTCGGCTCCCACAGCTCTGCACTGCCACTCCCCATTGCTGCTACATGACTCACAGCAGTTCGAAACCTTCCCCGATAAAGGTTTTACAGAAATAAAAAGAAATGCAGCAAAAGAGAAGTAACAGAATATTTAACATACAATAAAAAAATTAATCAAAACTAACAACAAACCAAACCAAACAAAAAAACCCACAAAACAACACACACACGAAAAAAAAACCATGACACAAAACCCCAAAACAAAACGTAAGAGACAATATAAAAATTTCCTAACTTTTATTACCCAAAAGGGACAGCATGATGGGATAGAAACTGGCACCAATTTTCTGTGTGAATCACTGCATTTCCAGTACATGTCCTCCTGAATGAGGCCTGCAAACCTCTGTTCCCATCAAATGCCTTTGCTGGAGCTGAGCACGTGGTCATTACGGATGTGGAGAAAAAGGGAGAGCTGTGCTTGGAGTGTGGCTGGCTGAACAACAGGGAAAAGGGCAGCCAGAGTCTGAGGCTTGCTGACCAGGTAAAAGCTGGGGAGAAAGAGGTGTATTTGACCAACTGCACTCACAGTTATTTAGACTGAAGCTGTGGCTGGGGAGAGGGTGAGCAGTCTGTAGGGAGAGTGCAAGCTCAGATCTGCTGGAGGTAACTCCTTTCCTCATTACCGGAGAATGTAGAGCATATGCTGACAGTGCCCTGCAGCCAGAGGCAGCGGCACTGGTTTTGGGTCTCCCTGCTGGGGCTGCTTGCCACAAAGCTGAGCATTTCCCGGGGTCAGCAGCAGGATTTAAGGTCTTGGTTTGGGGTCTGGCCCCTGGATTGCTAGTACATGCAGGGTAGGACTCACCACTCTTCATCTCCTCAGCACCCTTTAGCCTACGTCTGTGAAGGTGCCTTGTGCCAAACCTCTGTTCCTCTCCTGGTAGTGTGGAAAGCTGAATGGACACGGAGTTGCTGTTTATAACTGGCTTGTAAGCCTCAAGTCATGCATCAGTCACAGCTTTGGTCCCTTACATGGCCACTCCAACCCAAGAAGCTAAGAAAATGCAGAGAAAACTCATCTCCACCTCCAGCCATGGGAAGGTGTGACAGGTAGCATCAGTGCCTGCGTGAGGCAGGTTGGGAATGCAAGGACCTGGGCACACGGAGAGGTGGCATCTGCTCAGTGGCTGCAGTGTGGCTGAGGCCAGTGTGGCATCAAGGAGGTAGGTCGAGGCTGAGAGCAGACCAGTGTGACCAGCAGCAACACTGGAGCACAGACACACACATGCAAAGCACAGCTGCAGCAGAGCTTAGTCTGACAGGACGCTGCTTCTGATGCAGGGCAGGCAGTTCAGCCACGGTCCCAGGAGACATGGGTACCACTGTGGCCAAGAGTTGTAGGCACCAGCTCCCACTGCCCTGTGCAGCTTCAACAATGCCAGCACCCATCTTCAGGCCGCTTCTCCTCCCTCCTCCCCACTGTCGTTCTCCCCGGCAAGCTCTCAGCCCATCCTTCTCCAAAGCAGGACTGTTTGTCTCATGCGCCGATTCCTTTTCTCCCAGCCTGACCTCTACTCCAGCAACGGCTGAAATTGCAAGAGAGCACAAGCAGCGTCTTGCAGGACAGCAGCAAAGTTGCTTTTATCTTCCCTGCAACGCTACCATCGGCTCGAGCTGCTCCAAAAGCCAGGCTCTGCTGACCTCTAGGGGACTGCGCAAACCCAAGAGCTTCGCAGCTCCTGCCACGCTGCAGCCCTCCCTGCACAGCTCCTAAGGAGCCGTGCGGTGGGGGTCACACAGCTGACACCCACTTCTGGGCCCTTAGGCTCTACTAGAGGCTGTAAACAAATCCTGGCTCCAACACTGCCAACACCGCACCGTTCCAACAGCGATACCTTCTGAAGCATACAAGCAAGGTACGGTTGCGATAGAGAGGTATTACCTGCTACCAGATTGTCCCACAACGTCACTGCTTTCATTTCAGCATGAAGGAACACTTGGGAGCTTGAGAAATTGTGGCTTGCACCCTCTTCTGTATCAGTGTGACACCTCACTTTGGTGTCACAACTACAGCACTACTCGGTGAAAAGCATGGATACGTACACCTAGGCTCTGGAAATGAATGTGCTTTTCTATGTCATTTCATCACCCACTAACAAGAGGTGGAAGCAAGAACCTTGTCACAGAGAAGGAATGCAAAGATTGGTAGAAAAAAAGTGTAAAATCTGATGTGCTCCTTAAAACAGCTTATGGAACTGCTGAGGGGGTAATTGCATTGAAGACAAAGCATTAGGCAGAGCCTACAGAGGCAACACAAACTGCACATCTCTACAGGATCTGTTCTCCTTGATACAAAGCTGAAACCTATTGTAGCCCTGGAATATCCGTTTTTCTTGCCTAGGGGAAGGCATGAAGTAACTCTGGAGAGCTGTAGTGGGGCTAGACCTGGACTGGGGCAAAAGCTCTGCACACAGCACTGTCCCCAGATACAGCTACCACCTTGTGTGGGAGCTCCTCACCACAGCAGGGCAGCTTGTTGTGCCTGGGCTGAGGTCCATACTAGCAGAGAGCTGCTATCTAAACTGTTAAGTTCACTTAACCTTCTGACACAGGAAGAAAGCTCCAAGTAGCTGAAAACATGCTGTCACTGTCACCTGTTCCACAAGTGCAGCTCTATCTGTAGCCAGAGCCTAATTGTCACAGTGGCTTCCACCATATGCAGAGGGCTCTCAAGAGGCTGTAGGGCCTGTGTGGCCAGCGCCACTGTGCACCAGCACGAGGGAGTCAGCCCTGGCAGGCACTCCTCCAGCCACAGCAGCGCCTTTATAGACAATGCTGAGGGCTCTGGACACACCACAGGGCATGTGACTGGCACACTAGTACTCAGCACTCGTGCCCTGGGAAGTGTCAAAAATACAAGGCAAGTGCTAAGTTAAAGCTGGAAGTTATTCTTCAACCCACAGACAGAGGCTCATGACAAAAGGTAACAACAAACAACTTTCCTTCCACTGAATCAGGGTGAGATGTCAAAGCAGCAATTAAGATTGCAGTGTTTAAAGAAAAGAGGCAAATGAGTCAAACAGAACCACCAATTTTCATTTCACAATTGTTACTTGTCTTTTAATTAGAACAGATGTCTCTCTCCCTCATCTGTGCAAAACATAAGAGGACCTGGGAGGCCTAAAATACCGGCTCATCCACAAATATTGCCACCAAGTCTCTTCTGACAGCAAATCCACTGCCTCAGACTGCACCAGACCAAACCACCTGGCAGCTCTGGGTCCCGTCTGCAAAGCAGAGCTTACTCTGCAGTGCCCAAAGCTCCGCTGAAATAATTTTCTCCTTACACCTGCAATTACCATGTTTATCTCACCCACCACACACCAACAGTACCCAGGAAATGCAAGCCTCTCATTCGCTTTGCTGCACACACTCTAGCCACACTTTAGCCCCTCAAAATCCCCATTCAGTTGATTTTGCTCACAGAGAAAAGACTCCATCATTCATCAGTTTGGCAAGCTCTTTAATGGCAAACACATGGTGTTACGACACTGTTGGATTTGGTGCCTTGGTGGTGGAAGACAAAGGAGGATCAGAGAAAGGCAGGCACCCTCTGAAGGCTTACACCTTTTAAAATGCTGAAGAAAAGGGCAACATCTTCTGGTGACCCATTTCACAGCTTTGTAGTCCCAAAGGCAGAGAGAACTTCCAGACACAAAAATGGTAGAAAGCACACTAAAGCCAGCCTTTGTATTGTGTGGAGCAGAGTGACTTCTGCTTGATGTCCTGAGGTCTGGCTTGTCCCTGCATTAGTAAGGGAAAGGCTGACAACAAAAAAAATCAGCACTGACTGAAATCCAGAGCTGACATTTCCGCCACCCTACCCGAAGATGGAAGCAGACATCCTTTACATGCAGTGTTCCTGCAGATCTTTGCCTACATGAGCAACAGCATGTCAGTACATAAAGTTTAATGTATTTTACATGAAACCAGGGAGCTTTACTGTAGTCAGCAGGAACTAGTTCAAATATTTTCTCTGCAGACAAATGAAGGCCCTTTTTGTTAATCTGTATATTTATGACCAAGCTGGTACCGATGGCACAGTGCTGTGTGGTTCTGCAGAACATGGGGTTTGCAATAATGCCGATGCGCCTTTAGGGATTGTTTCACCAAAAAAAGAAATAAATCCAAAACCATGGCAATGAGAAGAAAAGTCAAACACAGAGCAGAAAAATGATAATTTGTCTCAATGAATGGGTGACAGTGGGTAAGGTGTTTCCTTCATACACCTGCCGCAGACATCAGATACCAACAGCACAACTATGCAAGTCTCAGGATAAGTCCAATAAAAACCCAAGGTGACAGGGTCTCTCCTCAGAGTCTTTTCTATTGGACGTAAGGACTAAATTTAAGGAATCTCTTAATATCTGCCTTGGAAGTGATGTTCATCATCTCTGTGGTGATTCTGCAGGGACCACTTCAAGCCCAGACTCCCAGCCTGCTAGAGGGTGTAAGAGCCTCTGCCCTGATTCACTGCTGCCTGGCTGTCATGTGAAGGCTTCCCAGCTGCAGCTGGTGCAGCACAGGCTGCTGGGGAGGAGGGAAGTCCTGCTAGAGTTAAACAGATAAAACAAAGCATTTCCTTCTGCTCAGTGATTTACAGAACGGGTTATGCAGCTAGAGCCCCTGAAGGGATCCTTCCAGATTTCCCATGTCCTGTGGCCAGACCAAAATGAGCCAGCGCTGAGGAAGAGATGTGCAGGCTGGGCCAGGCTCCCCAGCAACCGGCAGCCAGAAAGGTCTCATTTTCTGTATGCCCAGCCTGGAGAGCCTCAATGGGTCGCAATCTTCAGAGACTGGATTGTTTAGCTAGGCACTGCTCCATGTGAAGAGATCTTGGGTTTGGCACCTAAAATGATCACTCTCTTATGCTTAACCCCTGTACCTCTGGCACCCCATGTGTTTCTCATCCCCTAAGCAGCATCCTGCCAATTGCATTCACATAACTCATCTTCAGAAGCACCAGTGCTGCAAGCAGCTTTGCTCTGGTCTATTTATATTTAGTTAGGGCATGAACTGCCTATGAGAGAAGGGCGAGGGAAAAGGGAGACTCTTCTGTGTCTTTTCATGAATAGTTTGCTTTGAGGATAGGCAATGATAATGTAAACCTCTGTTCACCCACAGATCTGAAAGCACTTTACAAATTGGTGGCCAAATAATACTAATGGCCTCTTTTCCAAAAGGCTTATGGTGGGACTTTCAAGGGAGTTATCCCACTCCCGATGAATTTCACAGAGGCCTGGATGCATAATGGGAGGCCTACCCTGAATTCCCAGCCACTGAGACCCACCCAAAGCTCAGGGCAAAGCCACAGCAGAGCTCTGCACCCACATCTCCTCACCAAGTCCCCAGGCTTGCAGGCATTTGTGCACGTGTTCACAAATCTCGTGTCTCAGGCTGGCAGCCTGGGCACTGGGTCATACTACCCCTGGAGAATTATCAAACGGCTAATAACTTCAGTGTGTGGTGGGAGGGCGGGAAGAATAACACACAAATAAAATATAAAAAATACTTTGTAATACAACTAAAGCAGTTCTGCATCTCTTGCATGGTTCACCAAGTATGGAACAAGTAACATGGTAATACAGAAATGTATTTGGTTGAGGTAAGCAATCAATATTTTATGATAAAATACATTCTATATTAATGCTCATTCACATTTAATACATATGTAAATTAAGTTTCCTTCGTATAAAATTCCAATTTGTTCTCAGTGCTGCCTGGTCATGCTTCAGTTCAGCAGCAGGGCTCAATGCATTCGGCTCCCCACAAAGCGAGCGGGGTCGGGAGCACTCAGCTCTCCGCAGGACCAGCCCCCGCTGTCCCCTGGAGCGCCTGCTCCTGCAGGGCCCGCGCTGACAAAATCTCAGCAGGTTTCAGCAGGAGTTCTGCAGGGGTGAGCACTGCAGAAGGGCTCCTGGCTGTCCAGCACTCCCAGTCTTGTGTGGGAGTCACCCAAATGGCACATGGCATTCAAAACAAAAAAGCGAGTTTAGTGGATACAGAAAATGATCTATCTGCATAATTTACAGCGTTACGTTTGCTTGCAGCCATACTGATGCTGAGCCGCTCATTAACAGTTCAGTCAGTATGCCCAGAAAGGTAGCGGAGGGCAGCACATACTGCAGCCTCCTGTATGCAGCTCCGAGCACTGGATCTTGGTCTTTCCTCACATCATGGATTCCTGCCGATCCCGCTGCCTATCCCCCAGAGCCCAGCTCTCACAGCCCCTTGCAAAATCAATCCTTCACAGCGCTTGGGATGGTTCAGGTTGTGTCCACACCTCCACCATGGGCCCCAAACACCGTGCAAGGGGTGCAAGGCGCCTTTGGCTGCGGGTCCTCAGCTACCACCCATGTCCACCCTTGCACTCTCCCCTGGGTTGTGCCAGCACTCGCCTGTGCAGCCACGTGCTGAACCAGACGGTGGGAAAACCGCCTGTCCGTAAAGAGGCAGAGAGTATTTCCCGGCCAGAGCGACCCCGCGGCCTGGCTCACGATGCGGGTGTGGGTGTGTGCAGGTGTGTGTCAGTGCCAGCCACCTGCACCTAAGCAGCACAGGTGCAAGTGGCCAGCAAACCCCAACATCAGGACCTTGCCTCCAGCTTGCACTACTGTAAATGATGTCCTGCATTACAGTACAGGGGAGAAAAGTCAGCCCCAAAAGATCTATTTGTATGAGACACAACAGAAAGATTGGATGCTACGAAGGCTCTCCTGAAGCAAGGCTCTGTTTAAGGTTGTGGCATCTTTTTTAGCTGGAGAGTAAAGAAAAACTTAGGGACTTAAAGCAGGGATGGAAACCACTGGTCTTACACTTTTATTTTAGTAAGCAAAAAGCCTATTGCTGCTGTACAGTGTTATACAATGAACTGCCACGGTTCTCACGTCACTAGTTCATGGAAAATGTGCTGCGACTACCATGTTTATGCCTGCATGCTGAAAAAATGTACGAAGTTGCATTAAGCTGTTTCTCTTCCACTTTTTTTTTTTATATATAAACTCCGACTATTACAGTGTTGCAGACACTTCTGTGCATACTCAGGTACCACACACAGTCCCAGTTATGGAAGGTCTTTGCCCCAGATTGGAAAAATCAAGTGCTATGCATCTCTCAAGCCATCATCAGAAATGTAAACCACCAAGAATACTTGCTCTTTTAAGTAACCTTGAAAAAAAGCTATTTTAAAAAAATCTATTGGAAAGGAAACATTGTTAAAACAAGGTTTTCAAAATGGTGTGAGTTGTTTCTAGGAGTTGTCCAAGGATTTTCTCTTCGCTCAGTTTCTGCTTTTATAAAGCTAACTCTGTATAAAAGGGCTTTTGAAGCGTGTGACCTTCATTTCATGATTTTAAAAAAATTGGAAAAAAGGAGTAAGTTTAGAAACACTTTGCTTGATTTTGGAAAACAGCTGTACGCTTCTTAAATTTTCAGTACAAAAGGTAAGTAAATAAAGAGACCCTGCATATTCACAGTCTGGCACTCATCTGAGTCACTTAAATCTACACAAAGTATGTATAAAATATGAGGGGTCTTCTCCATTATACCAAGACCCAGCCCAATCCCTCAGGGGAACAAGTCCCCAGCTAAGTAAAACCTCATGCATTTTTACATTACCTAAGGTAGTAGCATTTTAGCTTCACTCCAATAAGGTGTAAATGCCTGGACCAGCTTAAAGGCCCAATAAGACAAATGGGTCCAGCATAATTTTAAAACCCAGGTGCTGGTTTATACCCTTATGGCTTCAAAGTTAAGTTGCACTTCAGTTCATGATGCCGCAAGGTTTAAGTAATAATTTATCAGTGTATTAAAATCAGCAAAGCTTAAAGTTGGTTGTCGTGCAGAAGTGGGAGAAGTGATGGCTGGTTTTAAACCGATTTGTACGAAACCCGTATTTGGCTTTGGATCAAACTGTGTCTGAGTACCAGGGTTTGTTATAACGTGGACTGCTGATACTCACTACTCCCAGTTATTAATCCAGCAGCTGTAAGCTCAGGTGTCAGTAAAATGACATTAATATGTCTGACACCAATACTCCTCTGGATTTCCCTCTTCCCATTATTTTTGTTAAGCCTTCAAGTGTACTTCTGCAGTACCGACCACTATTACACTGGTGTTTTTCAGGAGAAATCTCTCCTAGTTTGGTACATTGTCAAAAACCAGAGCTGCTGAACTAAAAAGAAAAGCGCAGCTGGCATTTGCTTTCTGTGCTGGTTTCCTCAGAAAGGTCACTGGTGAGGACTCTGCACTCTCACCACACGCTTCCTACATTCTCAGTACTCTACATTCATGTCAGCAAACGCTACTCTCGAACACAAATTGAAGAGACAAGTCAGTGACAGAACTACTTCTAGACTGATAATGGCAGGATGCTACCAAGACAACTCCATAGAAAACCCACTGAAGCAGGAGCAAAATTCAGGTCACTTCTTAGCAAAGCTCATCACAGATTATTATTATTAAATTTACTTTTTTTTTTTTAACTGTTTTGTAAAACTTATATCCTAGGAGCCAGATATCCCCATGTGATGTGCTAATTTGAACAGGCTAATGTAGGGCCACCTGACCCCATCTGGTACCAAAGGCTTCAAAATTTTTTAGCTTCTCAGAAAATCACTGCTGACTGACACCCATCTGTTGGTGATCGGCTTCTGGTTCCTCTTCTTCCACATCTGCGTTATATTCTTCAAATGCATCATCATCAACATCTGGAAGCCCAAGTAACTACAAAGAAGAGAAAATACTGTGTGATAGCGAATCACCCGCTCGTGCAGCCTCGTTGCAAATCTTCACACAACACCTAGGTGCCACTTCTTGAAAACCCCAAGCTCTGGACTAACAGTACTGCATACTGATCTTGACTGTCTCTCTCTCCCTCCTGTGATAAAGATTTGAAAATGCATCCTCACACCAAATTAAGTGCTAAGAGACCAGAAAACCACAGTAAAGCACTTGCAAAAAGCTTCCCTGAGGTCCTATCAGGAATTGTTGAATGTTTACACTTGGCAGCAGTTTCACTTCAGAAAGAACTGTGATAATGCTGCTGCAGTAGTTATCTCGGTTTAAGATTGTGTTTGGCAACCCTACAAAAGCCAGAGAAAGCATCCTCAGGCAGAACTGGCTAATATGGAGCAGTCGAGGAGTCCCTAAAAACCTAAAGATCCCACCATGTTAAGTGCTTCTCTTTTACCCTTCACTCCCCCACACCAGACGCAGCCTTTGCACGCTGGGCAAAGCCCCCACACTGTGGAGTACTGTGTGTTCAACTCAAAATAGCCTTAGTCCTTTTAAATTTCTGAAAATTAGATTTGGGCTTGTGAAGAACAGCCAGTCCATATTCCTTGGACAATGTTTGGATGTCTCCACCTGATGGCTCCGATCACTGCAACAGCACTTGGTTGCTACAGGAAAAGGAGCAAACAGCGACGTTTGAACTTTTCCCCTCTCCTTTAAAAGGTTGCCAAGCCAACAGAAGTCAGGAAGATAGATAAACCAAATAATAGTTAAAATAATGCATCTGTTGTTTAGAATCCTACACTAGCAGCTATTAATATCCACACAGCAAAAGCGCACACGAGGCATTATTGGGAATACCATGTATTTAGCTTGCCAGGGCTAGAAGAGCAGCTCAGATGCATGAAGCACCCTGTCTGGAGAGCAACGCAGCTGTTAGCTCTCAAAAGAGACAAAATGCAGGCAAATCGTGAGGAGAGTCACACTTGCTAGGTGGAAGCATGAAAATGAGAAGGCTGTAATGAGGCCAATTTTTAGGGACCTAAACTAATTAGTCTGAGATCAACATTCACAATTATTCAGTGGAGACACAAGACAATGCACAGAATTGGCCTTTGGGCCCAGTGAAGCTTGCATTCCTCACTGCCACCGGGAGAAATACAGCTGCTTAGTTGCAGGGTCTCTTCAGCAGGGAAATGGAAGGAGAATTTGCTGACTAAACTCCCTCCTTCGCATTTTAACAAAACAGAGAATCCCCAAGCCGAAAATGTTCTTGTTTTCTGAGCAGAACAGAGAGTAAATATTCCTATGCATACATACTTTCAAATCAAATGCTTAACTGAACATGAAACTGCTTGGTTTGTTTTCAGCATGTGGGGGGTTTGTTTAATGATAAATCACACTCAGCTTTTAAAATGCAAAAGCAAGGCCCCTAGATTTTCTTAACCAGCAGCATTATTTTCACTAAGCTGATGTAGTGTATGTGAGTTAAATGCAAGTTTTCTAATGCTCTGTTTATATCACCCAGCAGAAACAGTTTTGATCACATTTTTTTGCCCAGCTCTGGATATAATTTCTCCTTGATTTGCAGAGAAATGGGCTACGTGAGTCTTCATTTTCTGGGATACTCTAAGCCTTTCGCACACAAAATTAGCATGGAAAACACACCACATGGAAAAATACATCACAAGACCACAAAGAATTGCACAATCCCCAAGGATGGGGATCACATCCTGCTTTTCACACATCTCCTCTGCCTCTGCCCTCAGGAAAGCCTGGTCTCTCCTCTCCCTGGTGCAGTGTAATCCAAAGAGTGATGCTGCTGATGTTAGTGGTTTTATGGAGTGTGAGAGGGGTGGGGATGGGACAGGATAGAGCAGGACTGAATGGGATGGCATGGGATGCTCCTCCATGAGAGGCACAGTTTTGTTCTCTCACAGACACCTTAGTTTCAGCTTCTAGTCCACATCTACTTCATATATTAAACTATCAATTATGAGACAGAGGTGAAAGGACTTCAGGTAAAACAGGAAAGGGGTGTAGAAAGAGAGAGCTGATCTACCAGACAAGCAGCCAAGAGGAACAAAACTGCAAGATGGGGACATGTGGGGAGAAGGACAGGAGGGTGGTGAGAAGGAAAGGAGGACAAAGCACCAGCAACAGCACTGCCTGAACCATATCTATTTATCCTTGCTGGCGAAATTGGAGGTAAAGGAGAAGTCACTGGGATGTGTATGAATTCAATGAATAAGGGATAAATGGCTTTTACACTGCAGGCTCCACAGCTCAGATGCAGGCTCTTTAGGTTGCAGGTGAGCTCAGGAGGCCTGGAATTTGCTGCTGAACTGTACAGCTCATGTTTTGGTCCTCTGCAAACTCTATGTGATGTCCCTCAGTCATTTTTTAGTTTTTATTTGTCTTTCTTTTCTCAACTCTCCCAAAGTGCCCTGATTTTATACAAATAATACAGTAGTTTTTAAACCACAAAAGCAGAGCGACATTACCTCCTACTAAAAGCTGATGCACAGGCATGATGAAAAAAAAAAACCAAGTACAAGGCCAAGCTTTAGCAGTCCACACAGTGCTGCTACACTACAGATAATGTGTGCAGTCAATCCCGGTGTGAAGGTCTTAGTCTCCAGGCAGACCTGCTCACAAGCACCAGCATGACATCTCTGGCACGAGAGTGAAATGTATTGTAATGTAGTAATGGGCAGAGAGAACATGCCCCCCACCACTTTCAGCAAAGAAACAGCCTGACCTTATCTAGAGCAGGATTGAGAGATGCAGTTTAGCTGTTGAGCATTAACCAACACGTTTTAAAAGCCTCATCTAAATAAATGCCCTGCCCTTGGCACTCTGTTTATGCCCATAAAAGATAAGGGAGAGATGTCCAAGAGCAGTGAGGGATGGTGAGCAGCCCAAGACTGCCCTCACTGCCTCCTGTGCCCAAGAAAAAGCAGCAAGCAGAGAGAATTCTCTGCCTCTCACTGAGAGGGATGACAACCACTGGGCACCCTGCTTTCACCACCTCCAAAACACAAGGAACAGGAGCTTGAGCAGCCAGTACCTCCCCATGGTGCAGCCCCAGTGTAAGTCTCTGGAGACATGGTTGGGCTGTCACCACGAACACACGGAGCAGGGATGAGTTACTAGGCAGAAATAGGTCTGGGAGCTCCCGGTTAAAGGGAAGGCAGGTGCTTGTGCTATGCATGAGGGTATGGAGAGCTGCAAAAGCACTG
Organism: Chloroceryle aenea; assembly: GCA_013399075.1. Taxonomy (NCBI): domain Eukaryota; kingdom Metazoa; phylum Chordata; class Aves; order Coraciiformes; family Cerylidae; genus Chloroceryle; species Chloroceryle aenea. The sequence continues at coordinate 146,962 of VWZY01002641.1, read as the reverse complement.
CTGGTGATTCTTCCTAAACATTTCCCTTCAAAGGACTCCAACGAAGACTTTCAAAACTGTCTAATGATCTCAGATGTGACACTGAAATGGAAATGACTTTCAGAAAGTGCTTACCAAGCCCACGCTAGAAACCTGGCCCCTCCCCAGTGTTGCAGACTGAGTAGCCGGAACCATCAGACACTTCCCAAGTACCCAGTCTGACCATCAGCAGCAGCTTTTCCTAAACAGTCATTTCTCAAACTGAAATTTGCCAGCCTAGTCTACAACAGTAGATTTGGTTGGGATAGTGGAAAAGAAATGCCCTGTGAATGCACTGTTACCTCTGAGCTGACAGCAAAGTGGTTTTGTTAGCAAAACAGGTTCAGCAGAGAAAGGATGGGGGACAGCACAAAGTAAGGCCACGGAAATAATTTCCCCATACCGAAGAAAAGTGGTTCTGAGGTGAGAGGCCTAAGGGTACAAAATAACTGTTTCCATACAAATATTGTAACACTTTTACAAATCTATATGACCGTGCACATGCTATTTCTAATAATTACAAGGGGAAAATGTCAGTATGTTCCTTACTAGACCTATCTACAGACAACCATACCTCAAATGATAAATCCAGTTTTGTCACGTTGATGCAGAACTCTCAATAGGTCAAAGGAGAATCTGAGAAACTTAATCTTTGTGATACACTCAAGAGAAAATGAAGAGGTACTTGATTACAGTCTGCAAGAGGTCTCTGACAACTCAGGATGCCATTCTTAAGCAGACAAAAGCATAATGAAATTGAAGAGCCAGAAAGCAAAACTAGAAAAATGCAGGTTGTAAATAAGGGAGTTTTTCACAGGAGAGTAGCTAATGATGAGAAATGCCCAGCAATGCTCTATCCTTTAAGTCACCTGAAAACTTCACATCAGGATTGGGTGTCTTTGGAAAAGACATGCTCCAGCTCAACCACAATTTATGTGCTTGGTTGTGGGAATCATGGGGTGAAATGCCACATATTAACAAAGGGCCCAGACTAAAAGGCACAATGGTTCCCCTTGCTTTGAACCTTTTTATTTTGAAGAGTAGTTTAACTTGGTTTGATTAAAGCCAATTTCTCAGTAACTTAAGCTATGTTGAAATAAATGTGGTTTAAACCAACTAAGTGATCTGTACCAATTTAATTAAGTCTTTTTGAAGTCCTCTTTAGTTAAATCAGTGGAAGTTTCTCCTCAAATACCGAGGTTTTCTGAGCAGAAAACAGCTATGAAGATCCAAGTGCTGAATATTGTTCTGGAAAACATATTTATATTTTTGTATGTTTTCACAATTACAAGCAGCTGTACTGACGGATCAGATTTCCAGTCCTTTCTAAGAAAAGTGTGCATCTGTTCTATTTATTTCCAGTCTCAAAGGATTCTTTAAAACGATGCTTTTATGTGGACCAGCTGTGGCGGTCCATGGCAAGGCAAGGCAGGGGTGTAACACAGGGAGGGCCAGTGTTTTCCTGTCATGCTCCAGGCCCTCCCTTTTGTTCTAAATGCTTGGGATACATTTTCAGTCTTCTCAATTATTCAGGTACAAAAAGAGGGGAAGAAGGTCTACATTTTCAGTTAAGTATAAAAATGTCCATGGGTCAGCTTTCCCACAGACATCACAGGAGCACGGCTCTGGCAACAAACCTTTACTCTGCATCAGCCCCAGGCACTCAAAAGGAGAGGCTCTGCAAAGGGAGGATTTGGCAAAAATGGAGGACCACATTCTAAGTCATCTCATCCTGACAAAAATCACCCTGACCCAAATCATAGTGTTAAACAAGGACAGAGAAAGCCGAGTAGCAGCAAAATAGAAAAATGCAAGCCTCCTCACCACAAAACCCAGCTGCTGCTCCCATTTCTTCTCAGGCAGTGACCAAACTGGCATTTGCAAATACCAAATGGCAACCATCCTAATAGTATAATCTCGACTACTTAGGGGAAAAAAAAAATCATCCCTAAAATAGAACAAACCATTCCAAGGAGAGACCACACTTCCAGCTTCCCAGAGGTTTACTTTTGCTACTCAGATCCTTGGAAAACTCCCCAGTTCCAGTGCCAGGAAATAATTCTGCCACACAGTCCCACGGTGCTGACTCGCATCCCGTTCCTCAGCGTCAGCGCTGCATCAGCAGGACCGCAGCCCTTGTGCAGCCGGGGAGCCAGTGTCACCGGCTGCTGCACCAGTTGGCCTCCCACCCTGTGTGGGAATCTCATCCTCTCAAATGCAGAGTTGGAAATAAGATGGCAGCTGGCTTCCAAGAAACGATTTCCAATTGCCTGATAGGAGTTTATGTGCTAACACCCCTGTGCTCAGGCAGCTGACTGGAGATGTGAGTCTCTGCAGAAGAAGAAACACCTTGCTCCATCCAGCGCTATCCTATTAAAAGCCACAGGAAAGTGTCAATGTTTAGAAAGAAAAAAGAGGCACTTACGGGTCTGAAGGATTTGAAGACTTTCTCCAGAATTTCATGGAGTGTCTTTTTTCCACAGGAGGAGATGTAATCCTGTGCGAGCTGCAGAAAAGGTAAGCAGTCCTCACTTTCGCTCCACACATGCTGAAAGCCAAGAGCAACACAAGAAAGAAAAGTCATTAACAGGAATTTGTGCTGGTCTTTCCACATGATTTTATAAGGTGACACGTTGTAAACATCTGCCAAAGTATGCTGCACTTCTGCAGTTCAGACCCACAGCAGGGCCAGGCACTGCATGCTGCTTCTGAAGCCATGCTTCTAACGAAGAACCTTGTTTTTATGAACATGATGCATCGGAAAGCAGGGAAATCAATCCAGAAGGGAAAATGCCTTATGACAGCATCAGCAATGAAAGGTACAAGGGCCTTGCACACACATGTTTTACAAGTAAAGGTGTTTTCATTCAACATAAGCCTTGCTCAGATCTGCAAGCCACGTTGGGTTTTCTCTTCTGCATCATCAGCTGCAGTGAAGCCCGCAGGAAGAGCTAAAGCATCTGTCTTCCTGGCAAGTGCGATGTGACCCTGGAGGTGGAACTTGATGTGTAATTCTCTTGATGATGCATAAGATGCAAAATATATCCACAGGTTAGACACAGAGCCAAGAAGAGACATTTAGGCACTCACAACATCCTGACACTTCATACCTCCCTGTTTTGAGGTTTACTCCTCCTGGACCTGAATCTTCTCCTCCCAGGCAGGCATGTTCAAAACTGATTGGGATACTCCTCTTACTCGGAGATGCTGGTACCCCAGCCTAGCTCTGTGAAACCTCTCCTAAAACTTGATGCTTACCCTGCCGCTATGAGATTGTTGGAAACAGAACTGGTGAGCAATGCCAGAAGCACTTGGGCAACAATACCTCTTGCACACCAGGGCACCACAAGCTAACATAGGTTTTTAGAGACCTCCTTTTTGAAGAATTCGTGCATGGGGCTGTCTTTGGCAGTCTGTTACACCAAGAAGCACAATACTGCCAAATTGCTTTGAGACTTTTATACCTCTATTTTTGCACAGCAGCTCTTCTCCCCAAAGTGCTGTGCAGCTTTTTATTGTGCTATAAACAGTAGGTTATGCTTAAACAAGGGAAGAGGAGGGTCTCTCTGCAGCTTAACTAATGTTCAGAGAAAGAGGAGGAATGACAGATGTTTCAATACCCAATATAAGCCTTGCAGATCACCTTCCTGTGCAGTGGCGAATACCTGCCAGGGATGCAGTTCTACACTTACCAAAAGAAAACACCACTTAACGTTACCTAAGCTGCGTCTTCAAGATGAAAACTGTAACTGCCTTGCTATGAGCTTCGCCTGACTTACATTTTCTTTCTGCTTGTTGCATTTTACAAGTGTAATCATAGTGAAATGTTATTTTATGAAAAGAGCCCTGCCATACTAAGTAGGTTCTGCTCTTTGCATATAACTAGAGTCATCTCTTAACCAGTCTAGAAATAAAAATAAGTTCTTTACAGTCTTGCCAACTCTCAAAGACACATACCACAAGTCTCATGATACTTCATGCCATCTTAAGAGTCATGGGCCTTGTAGCCCTATAAATACACAACCAAATCTCAGCTTCTGTTCACAAAAAAAAAAAGAAGTTAAAAAAAAGTCTGCACTTTGTGATTTCTATGCCCTAAAAAGGCAAAACATACATGAAGTGAACTCAAACAAACCCTCTTTAAAGTATCAAATGAACACTCTCAAATCACAACATTTTAAGAACAGGTCTGAGATTTTAGAGGTCTAGCCCATGATTTCTTAACACTTGGGGTTAGAGCTGGATGTTGCAGTTGCATCTTGGCAGTTCATGGCTTATGCTAAACCTGTTGTCACTGTTTATAAGTATAGAACGATTATGACTGCTAACATCCTGATTCTTGTTTAAATTGTGGCTTCTTTTGACTACTAGAACTATACACAGGAGATTCCACATAAATTAAAATCAGACCCTGCCCTTTTATAAATAATAGCTAGTTTATACCCCAGGGAAAGTTAACCCCATGTTGTCCTATCATGTTTTTACAGTCTCTTTTCAAGCTGCACCACATTTTAGACTCCGGTATGCATTTGTCAGCAGTAGCACAGAATAAGATGATGTAGCAAAATGGGAAAACCTAAGCAAGTAACTTAAACACTGAGACTTTGAAGAGAATTTGTAAAGCATTGTAAGGCAATAAGCAAGTAAGGCTTTCAACAATGTCCACATCTGCAGAAGATTAAAACATTGGCTGTCGCAACAAATGCACTACGGAAGATCTCACGTGCCATTAGTGCATACACCTCGTTCAGAAACAGATTTATTTCACCTTCCCCTACCAAGAAAACTCAACCATAATAAAGACGAGGGTTATAACACCTCTAAGTTCAGCCATATCCACAGCTCTCTCTGAACATTCAGCACTGCACAGAGGCAGTGCAGAAACTGAGTCTCACCACTGACTCACACATCTCCACAGGAACCTGCAAAAGGAATTTTGGCCTCTCAGAATAAACCCAAACATAATCTGAGCATTCAGCTCCAGCTTAGAAAGTTAGAGAACTCAGTGAGGCTGCACATACAGAGATGTTTTTCCCAGAAACACCCCCGATGCCTGAGGATCCCTTTGCAGTAGGAGAAGCGGGCTGCTGGCAAACTGGTGGACCACAGTGCTCAGCCATGCCCGTGCAATTAAAAAAATATTAACCTCATCATCTGAGTATGTATTTTCCAAGCTTGCCTGGTTTTGCTTACAGTTGCTTTGTGTCACTACAAAAGCATACAGCCACCAGTTTCCACCTCAGCTGACCTAGGATCATGGCTGAATTATTTAGTTCAGCAACTACACACAGCACATTGCTGAGGCAATTCATAGGGTTGCATCTGGAGGGCTTTGCTTTCCCTCATGCCTGTAGATGATTCAGTGTTGCTGGATGACAGAGTCACTTGCTGGGCAGCCTTTTTCTAACCAGCTCACCTGTTGAGCATGGCAGAAAAGCTTCGTGGGGATAATTTGACTTGCAGAAAATATTTCGATTCAGTGACTCTGTTATAAAATATTTTCCAGGAAATGTTGCATCAAGACATCATCATACTTTTATTTGCTTTATCAGTTACTCTGAATATCAGCAACAACATGGTTACAAAACAAGTGATAGACTGTAAGGAATAGCATCATAGCATCACAACTGTCACTCTCATTGTTTATGGCTATACAAATCCCATTAATTTTTTGAGAATACCACAAGCCTCAGGAGCTAAATTATACATGGTTCAGCTTTCTAAAATGCTGATTCAGAGAGATTTAGTGTTCAGGTGGTACTGAAAATGACAACAGGCACCTAGATGGGTCTTCTGTGTTCCCAGCATGTTAAAAAACTATCCAAGAGATACCTTTCCAGTAAATTAAAATTGTATGACTGTTATGATCTGCAATCTCTCATTTTATACAAAATTCTGTTATTCTCCCCCAGACTGCATCTTGTCAACCTTTCCCTGGTTTTCTCCTCCTCCCTTTTAAGTTCTTCGTGCTCATCATTTCCTCCTTACCAGTGGGTTATCACGGGTTTCTCTGGCACCTCCTACATAGCTTTTCAAGTCACATTATTATGAAATGAAGATACAAAGAAAGAGAACAAGAATACCAGACGCCAGATGCTTATTAAATGTGAGGCTCCTTTACAGGAGTCACAGGACGCAAAAAGGCTGTAAGTGTGCCACTGTGAATTCTGTTTATATTTACACACTTTCACACTCCATTGTGTTGCTGGAGCCAAGGCTCGAGTGCAAATGAGAATCAGTTCCCTGGCTTGTATTAAGTCTCCCTAAAATAAACTTTAGCCTACAATTGCACATAGAAAGGAAACTTACATTCTGGAACATAAGACAAAAAAAAAGAAAATTACTGCAAAAAACAAGACAGCCAAGATGGGAGCAGAAATGAAGCACTAGGAGCAAAAAACACGATGCTGGTGAATTAGCTCATCAGTGGTTCTTAATCACATTAAAGAGACACCATCAAAAGGAAAAGAATTAAGAACAACACCTATCTGCCTGTCTTAGAAGTATTATTACTGAAAAAAGTGCTTCAAGTAATTATACAAAAAAAAAACACAACAAAAACAACAACAAATCCAAAACCAAACTAAGAAAACACTGCCTCTAGCTTTCCACTGTTTACATTCTGCCTCTGACAGCAGCTGGCCCTTTTGCTCAACTTTACTACTGGCAGCTTCAGGCGGGGAGTCCTTCCCACAGCAACCCTGGAACGAAAATATTTTCCAAAAAAACAAAAAAGGGAAAATGTGGTTGCAAACCCACAAAAACTGGCCAGTGTTGGAAGCATGGGAATAGGGAGGAAAACTGTTTGGGCTTTTCTTAAGAGTTGACTAGATTTTGTTTTGAAAGAGTTTGCTCAATTACTGACCAGCATATAAAGAAAAAATACATGTTTAAGAAAAAGAATGAGCTTTGCAATTTCCGGTACCATTGGCATCCAATCAGCCTTAGCCTATTCTTCCCGCACCGGATTCATACGTATTCCTGCTCAAGAGTCCAGAGGCACAGCCCCTTCTGGGCACAGGCATCTCTAGAAGGGAACAAGGGCCTGGGTGCTGGGAGATGGATGTGCAGAGCTAGTCCCACCAGGGGAATACACACCCCATGATGCTCCACTGGGACTGTGCCTGAAGATCTCATGTAACCCTGGACAGATGCATAACTCGGGTACAGAACACTTCGTTCATAATTCAGCATGACCATCTCCCTGACACAATAAACAAATATCCTGCTCGCTGGGACCTACAGGCCTGGTGAAGCCACTTTGCTGCTCTTTGTTTCCATGAACCCATCTGTCAAATGGGTTGATACCCACTTACCTGTTGGGAAGGGAATGAACTAACATTTGCCATGGCAGCTGACGGGAGCTGGCCAGGCTGCAGCCCCCGTAGCGAGGTGCTGCTTGTCCGT
>VWZY01002641.1:110179-129679 GCA_013399075.1 Chloroceryle aenea | reverse complement strand
ACAAGCAGGAGTTAAACCACAAAAGGACAGACAAAAGCAGACACTTCAGAACGGAGAGGCAGCCCACTCCACTTCCCATTCCACTGAAAGACACCACGACTGTGGTGCCACTTGTCCTATGCCAGTGAATTCTGGATTTAAAAAGCCAGCCTGGGGCTCGAGCACAAGAGGCTGCCCATGGCACTCATTTCCCATGCAAGCAAAATAAGTTAATGATAACCCAACTAGGCACGCTTCAAACCCTCAAGCAGGGATGCATTTCAGCCCAGGCAAGTATTTCATGTTCTGTGATTCCTGCCAAGCACAGAGATCCTGTCCAACGTGCAATCTGAACCAAAGTCTACCTGGGCAACTGGGGTGGGAGAGAGACTTTTTGCTGTTTCATGGTTAACTGTTTAGTCATCTCTTCTCTCTGCATTCTCTCGGAAATTGCAAAGGCTCTCATAATTTCAGCAAGTCCAGTATCTTGTACTTGTGATGTTACAATTTCACCTCTAATCAGGCTCCTAAGTATTTCTGAGGACTAGGTCTGAACGTGCGAGTTAAACGAGACACTTGAGTCACAAAAGAAAATGCTCATCTGGTTCTTATTTGGAAGTGTTCAGGTGACAGATGTACGTCCTTTACCTTGCCCTTGGAGTACAGTTGGCTGTATGTGAAATACAGCTCCTGCTTGCAAAAGCAATCTGAGGAGGTTTCAGTATTGCTCCTATGGGAAAGGTGGCAGGAACTGAAGCACTACTTAAAAAACCTGCTTATAAGGCACTGGTACAGCAAGGTTTGTGACAAACATGGTTTTATGATTTCTATTTTCTAGCTGTTTAAAAGTAAGTCCATTAAATAGCAATAAAAATGCATTAGAAAAGTCCCAAACCAAAGAAGCCAACTTAGTGTTGAAGCTTAATTTAAGACAGGCCCACTTCAGTGCACACAGAAGCTCCTACATGTTTTCTTAAAACTCGTTGGCTCATGCTCACCCTATATACAAAACTGGTGTCCTCCTCCCAAGTCATGATGGGCTGAACATCTTCTACAAACAAGACATTTTTAGATGACATCATATAGTTACACATTAAACTTACAGATGGTGGACAGGACCATAGGAACGTATATTGGCTTACCCACTGTACATATCTATTTAAAGCTTTAAAAGAATAAGAATATACACAAAATATACACTTAATTCACAAAGTAAACAAGCCCTCAACATCTGCTATTTTGTAGGGCTACTTATTTCTCCGATTCAAACTCCACACGTGGAACTACCTCTGTGCCAGCTCCTCTTCAATAGCAGTAGGATCACTTTAAGGTAAATTAGTTCTTCATGTACATGTAACGCAACAGTAAAAGCTCAGCCTCTAGTCATCGCTGTCACTCCCAGACTCACTCAACTGCAAGTCGTTTCCTATGGAAAAGAAAACCACAACACAAGCAGCATGTAGGTGTTAATTCACATTTCATGGCAATCACACCAAAGAACAGTCACTTTTACACCAAGAGATTTCAGCAAGAATAACACAAGAAATGAAAGCAAACATCACCTGTCAGTTAATGGGCCTGCTCTCCGTGCTCAGGAACATTAATTGTTGCACGGGGCTGGTGCACGGTCGGATCCAGGCCAAAAGGAGCATCCTTGGCTTCACAGCCACCGAAGCTGCTCCCTGGTGGAGGAACAGCACTCCCCATGCCAGCAGCTGCACAAAGCCTCCATCCAGCCCAGCTCTGGGACAAGGTACTGGGGAATTCCCTGGCTTTCTCAGCCCTCTTAAAATAGACTTTTTTTGTCCTCAAGCCATTTGGGTAGCCAAGGAAAGGACTCCCCATGTCAATAAACCAAAAGGAATGTTAAAAGCCATCTAAGTTCCAGCCTATCAGCTGAACTAAGCAGACACACACTGGGACAGTGAAGGTCCCAGAGTGCAAAGAGAGATCAGACAGAAGGCCAGAATGTGGATCAAACCTACAGTCTCAGACTCTGTTTTGCAAAGCACTTGTGGTGTGTGTGGTGGAGGGGAATAAAAGGGGGGGAAGAACCATGCTTGTAGCTGGCTCTTGCAGCATCCTCCCACAGACCCGGCCCTAGCTTTTTGCACTTAAGGGTAGAGTGAGTTTGTCCTGATTCAATGCTGCAAACAATATAGCTTTAATATTTTAACCAAATACACATCTCTTTCAATTTCCCTTCAGTATTTGTGAAACTGTAGCTGAAACTCACACAGTACAGAGCAAACACTGACAATACAGCTAGGAACAGAGACCACACATTTGTGACCACAGGACAGCCTTGTGCCATTCACAGCTCCTTTAATTGACAGATGTGACAACTCCAATATTTATGGCCAACCTGTGTTTTCACATAAAAATGTTTTCACATTAAAATTTCACATCCTCCAGTGCATCAGATCCTCCCACTCTGATGCTTTTCTACCCACCCATTCCACCTGGAAGCCCGAATCAAGGCTCAGCAGGGTCATTGGGGCCACTGCACTGGTGCTCACAGGTTCTAGACAGAACTGAAGCAATCTCCACACCTTCAGACAGGGTCACAGGGTGTCAGGGGTTGGAAGGGACCTTGGAGATCTCGAGTCCAACCCCCCTGCCAGAGCAGGATCATACAACCTAGCACAGGTCACACAGGAACGCATCCAGGCGGGTTTTGAAAATCTCCAGAGAGGGAGACTCCACAACCTCTCTGGGGAGCCCATTCCAGCGCTCTGTGATTCTTACAGTAAAGAAGTTCCTCCTCATGTTAACGTGGAACCTCCTGTGCTCCAGCTTACATCCATTCCCCCTTGTCCTATCACAGAACACAAGTGAGAAGAGGCTGTCCCTTTCCTCTTGACACTCAGCCCTCATATTTATAAACATTTATCAAATCCCCTCAGTTTTCTCCAGATTAAAGAGCCCCAGGTCTCTCAGCCTTTCCCCATAAGGCAGGCGTTCCAGTCCCTTAATCATCCTTGTAGCCCTCCGTTGGGACTCTCTCGAGCAGATAGATCCCCGTCTCTCTTGAACTGGGGAGCCCAGAACTGGATGCAACACTCCAGGTGAAGTCTCAACAGTGCAGAGTAGAGGGGGAGCAGAACCTCCCTCGACCTGCCAGACACACCCTTCTTCATGCACTCCAGGATACCACTGGCCTTCCTGTCCACAAGGGCCCATTGCTGTTCCATGGAGAACTTGTTGTCTACCAGGAATCCCAAGTCCTTCTCCACAGGGCTGCTTTCCAGCAGATCACCTCCCACTCTGTACTGGTGTAATTTATTATTCTTCCCCAGATGCAGGACTTTGCACTTATCCTTGTTAGACCTCATTAGGTTCTGCTCTGCCCAGCTCTCCAGTCTGTCCAAGTCTCGCTGGATGGACGCACAGCCTTCAGGTGTACCTGCCAATCCTCCTGGTTTTGTGTCATCAGCAAACTTGCTGAGAAGACACTCTGTCCCATCATCAATGTCATTGATAAAGATGTTGAACAGGACTGGATCCAGCACTGATCCCTGGGGGACTCCACTACTTATGGCTTTCCAGCTGGACTTGGCACCATTGACCACCACTCTTTGGACTCTACTGTCCAACAGTTACTAACCCATCTTACTATATGCTCTTCTATCCCATACTTCCTGAATTTCTCCACAAGGATGTTACGGGAGACTGTGTCAAAAGCTTTGCTAAGGTAAAGCCTTGCTAAGGTAAGCCCTTGCTAATCAGCCCTCTGTTCAAAAAAACCTGCCCACATATTTCAGCCACCACAACTCCCTGGGATTACTGTTTAGCAAACTGCACTTCACGGGGTTGGCCTGAAAAGCTGAGAAAATGAGCAGTCTCAAGCAGCTTCCCACAGCGGCGAGATGCAAGCCTTTACTTACGGAGCGTGTTCATGAGGTGATTGCTTCCTTGTGGCCTGCTGGTGCCGTTAGCAATAGTGCTCCTGTTGTTGTACTGCTGGTGCGGTGGCTGGGAAGGGGAAACATGTGCTGACTCTTCCCCCTCGCTGCTGGAGCTTTCATCTTCACTCCCAGATGAGCTTTCTGAAGCCGATGAGCTGCTTCCACTGCTGCTGCTCATCTGCTCAATAATTTCAACCTCTGCTCTCAGCTCTGAAATAGAAGGACATTCATCTGGTTGAAATCATAAACAGGGCCCCATGGAATTTTGGAAAAGAATGTGAAAATGCAATAGTTTTCTCAAGTATAATTTATCACATCAAAATATCTCACATAAAGAGAGACAGGAAGGAAAACCAAACAAAAAACCTGAAAACTTTTTTACTGAGTTTTGTAGCAGAAGTTAAAGAAGCAACAACACAGGTTAATTTCGTAAACCCATCACTTCTACTGTTATTATTTATATACCTTACACTCCTGAAAGCACTTCCTGTTGTATTATTTTCAACAGTTTATATGCTCTACATACAGAGTTAGTACATTTCCTGTTGGAGTTTTACAGCCAGCCCATTTTTTAAAAGCATCTTATCTTGGAGGAATCTAAATTGTTAAATGTCGGTGACGTTTAGGCTTTTAGAAAACACAAAAAGGGGGCGGGGGGAGCAAAGGCACATGATCACAACAGAAAGTGCCCTGACTTCAGATAACGCATGAAACTCCTCCAGCACAGTCACACAATTTGTTTTAAACAAACTTCAGCAGCAGATGGATGCCATCAGGTAACTCAACCCTGCAGCGAGGCGGACGAGAACAGATGAGAATGTTACCATGTTGGGGAGTGGTAATAACACTTCAACCTGCTATAGCGCTTGCAAGTAGCCAGGAAAATACAGAGACTACTCTGAAACTGGAAAGTTATTCAACTCAGACACACCCCACCTCAGGGTCTGGAGCGTGAAGAAGCACTGGAATACCTTGACAGCACCATGATGGCTGCATCAGCAACAGCTAGTGCTGGCTCAAGAACTGATGAATAAACAGCTATTAAAGTAAGTCACCCCAAATCATACCTTATTGTTAAATTTGTCCTCATTGCAAGTGGCCTAAACACTATTAAAGACAATTCTTTTGTATCCACCCACAAAGTGGAGCATGTTAACGACTCAGTTCACCTGGGCAGGTTTTCATGAGAGAACAATATTCACATATATGTTAAGCACAGGACCCTCAAAACGTACACTTCTGTTGTGCTAGCAGGTCTACACCTACAGGGTTAGTGCCCAATGCTTGCGCTGGAAAGGTCACAGGCTAAAGGGACAAGGATTGAAGAAGGGGTATTATCTCTACTTGACAAATAGAAAATGACACCAGGAGTAATTCACAGTAGGTCAGATGTATGTCAGAGTGAGATGAACCTCAGCTCCGGACATCCTTCCGTATGGCATAGCCAGTTCATGTAAAATTAATCTTCCTTTATGTAAAAATGCCACAATTTTAATGCTTATCTTCAGCCCCCGCAGGAGTTAAGTGAGTAAATTAAATTCTTCCCTTTTTTATTAAGACCTATTTTCTTTGGTTTGCTTAACACTATAGAGTAACAGCTAAGTTTTCAGCATCCACATTCCTTGCTGGAGAGAGTTCCTCTAGCTCAGCAATTACCAGTTTAACTATTTTTCAAAGTTCAAAGCTCAATTTCAAATGCTACAGTTATACTGAATCAGAGACAATGAAGATGTATTGAAAGGGAACAACCATATGACTAACTCCAGCTGGGTATTTAAGGATAGTGCGGTTGTTTCTAAATCTAGAATCTTGACCTGTGTTCTCTGTACTTTATTGGTATGCCAGGTGCAGCTCCATCTTTCACCTTGAAGACATAGCATGAGACCACTTGAAGAGGAAGAATATAGGATTAGGCCGACAGAAGATACTACTTTGTACCGTAATGTCTTTCTCCCTTATTCACTCCCAACACAGTCTTGTGGGTTTTAAAAATCCATGTAATGCCCGGAGGCTGATACGCAGACAAATGAGCACTTGTAAATCACTGTCCTCAGCCTACCCAGATCGAGGATTTCAAATTGTAAATCTTCCCTGCGTTTAAGGCTAAGAAATTCATAGGGGAAAGCTAAAGGAAAGGTAAACAGGAATAAGGATTCCTTCCCTTTAAAATGCCCAGATTTAATTTTTTTTCCTTAGCTTAATGATGTACAATTTCCACATACTTCCAGCGATAGAATTGTTAGTTATAAGTTACATGTTAGTTATAAGTTACGGTGATGATAATAGTCTATTGGTATAAAATCCCGGATTCTAGCAAGCACCATCCCCTACAGACCACCATCCATAGAGCAAAAAGATACAATAAACAAGTCTGATAAGGGACAAGTCTCTGATAACTACACACGTACGCTAACAGACCTAAAAAGTCTGTGGCTGAAGTGGAGGAGAGTTGGCACATGAGCCAAGAAGAACATAACAGCCAGCAAGCAGCATATAAAATAGTGTGAGGATAACGAAGAAATCTAAGAGACATTGGTGGTGAAAGGGAGAAGAACTAGAAAAACAAAACAAAACCAAACCCTAAGCAAGAAGTTTGAATTCAGTACAGTAGGTGAGGAGGTAACGGAAGGAAGTGATGCAGTCTGATGAATGGAAAAGGGAGATTAGTCTGGCTAATTTTAAGCAGAATTAGGGATTAGTGTCAGACTGAAAAGTGGCGGTTTTCTGCTGAGGAGGCAGAAAACAAACAGTCCATGGAAGAGGTTGGTTATGAGGAGGGAAAGGGAAAGCCCCTTGGAAGAAGTGGTAAGGCCTTCTGCTGAATGTAGGTAGAGAATGCAAAGCAGCACCCATGTCACAGGTTTCAAGGACTGGGGAGGTAAGGGTGTTATCAGTCACATTGATTACTGGTAGAAATTCAGCCTGAGCTCATCTTTTATTTAACTTTTGCCTTAGGCTGTCAGCTTCCCCTCAGGTCTCTCTTCTCTCCAAATTCCTTGAGCCCAGAATTCTAAACATCTCACCCATGCAGATGAGGAAAAAGTGATTGTTTTCACTAATTTTATGGTGGCTGCTGCATCGCTAGAAGTCTGTCAGGCAAAACTCCAGCAGGACCACTATGGAAGTGCACTCAAAAACCATCTTGTGTCAACCTGTCAAAGATAGTGGCTAAGCCAACGATAACAACAAAGCCTTGCAGGAAAGACAATCTGCTTTCAGATTGCCTGGTTCTGCATTTTCCTATTTGCCTGTTGTGCAGTTATCAGTACTGAAGCCTTCGCTAAATGTTTCCTTGTGGTGCCTCCAATTAAAATGGTTGTGTATGTGTCTGTGTACATATATGCTAAGCTGAACAATGAAGAGTCAGATGTTTGTTAGATCTTCTTATGCTGTAATATCAAACACCCCGTGTTGATGCATCTTTAAGGTTTAAAAGATGCAGAGAAATTGAACATGAAGCAGTTCCTTTTAAAGAAGCCTTCCATACAGTATAGTTTTGAACTTTATTAAATCTACATTGTCTGAAAAGGTTACCATTGCTGGAGAATCTTAACTTTGGAACATCTCATGTTAACTGTAGGCTTGCTTTCAAGAAAACAAAATGATTTACAGTTTTGCACTGGCAGTAAATGCAGGTTTTAGAGTGAAAAATCAAGACCAGAACTCATATAGACTCACACAGACAGAACAGCCTTTCTCAACAGGGCTGTTGTCTGTATGCATCCTCAGTATCAAATGCCCTCATTTCTTCCCATAATCATGTCTAAAGGTTCTTACTTCTCTCAATTACAACAGACTCTGCAGAATTTTTAACTAAAGCCCTAACCTTTGGCTCCAAGAGCACCAAGGACTTTTGGAAATAAAGCCATTCAGCTTTAGGGAGGATAAGGTTGTATGCCTAGAGCAGAATGCTTCCTGTTAATAATGGTGCGCAAGGTGGAGGGAAAGCAGCTTGATGCTGGCACTGTAAGCATGGGGAGATGGCAGCTGGAAGAGGCAGCATTTTACACTGAAGTGCAGAAAATCTGATTGAGATGTTCTTGAGAGACGAACAGTGCTATGGCATAATCCTTACATGCTATAGCTACATTTCAGGTAAACAGGATCTGTTCAGCTTTTTAAGCACTGAGTTTACAGTCTCCAAACCGGAATTATGTTCCTGTGCTTGTTTTTGTTTGTTTGATTTTTCCAAGTACAGCATGCTGTAATTATGTCAATGTTATTGAAAACATTTCTGTTGCAGTCAAATATGTCAGATAAAAGCCAATTATTACATGCACATAAATGGCTGCATTGTGGTATATGTGTGCAAATGGTCACTGCTTAATGAAATGTCATCAGTTGTAGCCAAGTATTCAAAAGACCAAGCTCTTACCCTCTCTTTTGCTCCCTTCAGGCAGGAGGACACTATAAAAATATTCCTCTGGTGCAGGATCCTAGGCACAGCCTCACAAAGGCCTCTCTATGTGAAAGGAAGGACTGGTTCAACTCCCACTTGCTCTGCCTTGGCCCTCAGGCATTGCTGTTTGGACAACTGTGTCATGGGACACAGGACTGACTGACCTACCTGGAAGTTCCTTTTCCAGCTCCTCTGTAAGAGAGCTATGGGAATGCAAGGTTACCTTAAAACTACCATTAAACATCACAAGGGCCCTGTGTGTGTGCCTTACCACATCCTGAAGTAGGGAATACTGGGAGCAAGAGTGTCATAGTCTGGAGATCCTTTCAACCACCTCTTTGGGGGATTTTAAGTCCTGTACTGTGTCCACTAAATAAAACCACAGAATTTCAGCTTTTTGTTTATCCTTCTTTCGTACGAAGGAGATAGTTCACCTAAAAGGAAAGCTACTGCTTGAATGGAAAGAACACAGCCTATTCAGAACTTACAAGTCTTTGTTCATAAGAAGACAAGTCAAAGAAAGGGTAACAGGACTGAAGACTATCTCACAGCTTTTACAGTTAAGTTTTATTAATTATTTTCATTGTAGAATGGTGACATTTTAGTTCTATCTTTCCCAAGTACATTCTTCTGATATAAATGGATTAGCAATGCTGATGCTCTAGATAATCAATTCTGGAATAAAAGTTATAAAGAGCATACACTGTAAGTGTAAGTCTGATCATGATCTTTTTGGGCCTTGAATGACTCTCCCTATAAAGCGCTAACTTGAAGTCCTATTTTTTGTAAAAGCAGGGTGTTCTTTTGCTTGATTTTGGAAGCAAGACTCTACAGCCTATTTATTTGAAGGTACTTTCCAATAAAAGATGATCAGGTGGCAAAAAAAAAAATACTAGGACAGTTCTTAGCAAAGTGATTTATATTTCGGACCACTAGGAAATGGTCTTTGCAGAACAGATGTCACACCAGACAAATGTAATTATTTTACTGTAACAGGACCTTTACAAATTGCTGTACATACACAAAAGTGTGCCCCAATGTTAAGTAACTTATTACACACTACAAGAAGAGACATTTAAAATTCACAACTGATTCAATTTTTAAATTGATCTAGCACCAGTTATCTTTTTCCTTACCTATTACACAGAAAACAAAAATGCAGTGCAGCTAAGGGAACTGTAGCTAACAGACTCTCAGGCACTGAATCTACCTGCTGACCAGTGTCCAGGTATTGTAAATACTACTGCTGCCAAAGAGCAAGGCCAGCTAGCACCTTTGCAAACACACAGATAGCTTAGCAGTAAAACTGTCACCCAGTGATTACCATGAGCTGAAAAATTACCCTGCTAAGTAATTAACATAGTCTGGGCAAATAACATAGGCTATGTCTTACAGGCAAAAATAGCTATATGGGATGGAGGAAAAAAGAGAAAGAGACCCAGACAAAATAAAATACTAGACAGGAAGAACAGTCTTAAAATAAAATAATTGTGTCTGGTGTTAGACAAGAAACACAAGACAAACAAATAAAATAAAAATGTACATTTAAAGTATTCCACATTCTGACTGTTTTATCCACAGCAAAAGCAGTTATTGGACCACTATGAAAGGAGAGACATGGGCAAAGTGTGCCCTGCTCACACTGAAACACTGAGACAGAGTGCAGCTTGAACAGGAGACTGAGTTGAGCCAGTGATCCCTTCAAGGAACTTTAACAGAAACAGAGCAGCTACATGTCAGGTGTGATCAAAGCTGCAGAGGAGTGGTGGTGGTAAAGGGGATGCTGCAGGGCTCTTCACTTTCTCATCCCACCTCTACTAGCACCTGGCACGGCAAGAGCTCCAGGTTGTGTGATGGGAACACAACCACCCAGCCCTTCCAGGCCACTGGCAAACAGCTCCAACCTTAGTCACTGCAGGAACAACTTTTGTCCAAATTACCTGATTGCACAACTAGCTCTGGGACCATTAGCTTTTGTTGTTATTGTCGTTGCCTAAGACACCATGCAACTCGTTTAGCACTAAGCTTCTGAATTCAAGCTTATTTTCTCTTCTTTTCAGAGCAGAGACATAATTTAGAACAGAGAAAATTATCCAGAAAGAGGAAGTTCTCTCATGCCAGAGAAGACTGCAGTGTAAATATCTGTGCTGCAGAGCAGAATAAATAATTCACTAAGATGCCTTAAAACAAGACATAACGATGACAAAGCAGCTGTCAAGTACCATCTTTTAATCCCTGAACATTCTAAAATTTTTCTAAATTTCACAGTCATAGTTTTTATTATAAAAAAGAAAGACAAAACAAACCAAAACTCAGGAAACTAGAAACCCTTCTTTACCTCTCTTAATGTCATCCAGCTGAGGCTCAGGCGAAGGATTATCTTTCAAGGGAGAAGTTTTGGGTCCAGCTGCTGGCTTAGTTGGGGCTCTGAACTGGGAAGGAGGCTGAGAAGCTCGGGCCGACTGTTGTTCTATGCGGGCTTGGATCTTACTGCTGCCCTCTGCTCTGAAAAAAACAACCAGAGACATTCAGAGGTACTGTGCAACCATGTTCAACATCCTTGGACTACTGCATCATCTGTGATTTCTTCTTGTACAGGCCTCTACATTGTTTTGTAAAGATAAACAGTGAAAACAGCTTTCTGCATGCAACATTTGCCTTCAATAACAAATAAGCATCTACAACTGCGCTGCAACACCCTTACAAAATGTGTTTTCAAATCCAGATGTGGTTCAGGGGTGCTAAATTCTCTATCTGAAGAAAAACGAAAGCTTTAATTTCACAATCAGCATTTGTGTTTTTAAAAAAGAATAAGCAATCACAGTAATTTATAGTAACTATGTGATAAAACAAATCCACTCATAACAAAATCCTGCTTAAAACAATCACAGCAGAAGAAACAATATTCTCACTTGCAATTAAACCATCTCAAACTGAACTCTCTGAAGTCAACCTGACTAGAGCAAGCATTCTCACTGCTAAATACAGCATGCAAGCATTTAATTCCCGTTTTTCATTCATTTGCTAATATCCCTTAAAAACATTTAAGCCGTTTTCTTAGCAGGAAACGGTCTCTGGAATGGCGCTGTGCCCAGCTGCTCCATTCAGTCAGGTATGTCTGCCTTGTACTGAATCAGTGATGTGACTGAGACTGTAGGAGAGTCAACATCCTCATGAGAAAAAACCACGACCAAGCAAAATACTTATTCAGGTCCCTCTGTGGTACTCCATAAGGAGGTCGAAGCATGCGGTGCCTTTAGTGCATACCCCCAAAGCTTTTTGGGGTATGGCTTTATGCAGTGTAGCACAGAAGCAGCTCCTGAGAGCTTAATTTCAGTTCTAGGAGGGCTCCAGCTCAGCAGCAAGATAACTTGTGTCTCTGGGCTAATCCCACAAAGAAATGAGTTAAACTGGCCCACGAGAAACTTCCTGGGACTTCACCTAAACTGTTTCTGGTATCTTAGCCAGTACATTCAGCACTAACGCAGGTATCTCTGTCCCTCACTGAGCTGTGGATGCAACCTCAAAAATTAAGCATGAATCACCTCTTCATACATCACTGAAATGCAGCTACTAACTAGATAGCACATTCATGTGGCTTACACAGTCGTTTACAATAAAAGGATTTGGGAATACATTCACTGCATCAATTGAGGTAAAAGTAAAAGACTGTTTCCAGTATTAATTATGCTATTGGATCTACAGAAGGTTTTATGTAGAACAAGTGCAATTACTCCCCCAAGATTGTCATCAGGATGTTAACCCTAAAAATTCTGCTCCCACAGAGTGTCAAGAGGTCATTAAAGATCAAAGTAGCCATGAAAAAAAAACCAAAACCAAAAACCTTTTGAACTAGAAAACTGAATTACTTGCTTTGGGAACCTCTATTCCTCAAAAGGGATCCTGAATTTTTTACCACCCTGGCTCTCCTTGAGAAAAGTTGAAGTTTTTTTCATCTCACCAGAGCCAAAACTTACTGGATCCAAACACCTCACTGAGCACAAGCCCTCCTACATTTGTTTGCCCCCTACTGATTTAAGCTTCACTGGGAACTGGGAATTCAAATCTCATCTATGATGTACTCATACCCACTGGACAAGAGAAATGTGACATGACTAAGTTTTCAGATGACTGATTCATAGGAGTGTCACAGTCCATCTACTCTGAACTCAAGGGGTTCTTGGCAAACATCCAGCCAACTGCTGATGAGCTGCAACCAACATTTCTAGTAATTCTAGCAGCTAAAAGTTCTACACTGCAATATTACTTTTTAAAATTATTATTATTATTGCTGAAATTATTTAAGAGCTGCTTCTTCACAAAACATTCGAGTAACTGCTTTCTCTTTCTCAGTAACCTGTGGTCCAGTGATGCCAGAAGAATATGATTTAGAGACTTTATGTACTTGCAGAGCAGCAAGATTACTAGAAGTGTTCCAGCTGCAGACCTTGTAGCATTTGTTCAGGCAAGTAAGAACACTGGGTCAGAGTGGATTTCTGGCCTCAGACATTCATCTGAGTAAAACCTCACAGCCATTATTCTACAGTTACCCCCATCTGAATGCTTTGGATTTGTGTTCCACTTTATATATCACTGATTCAATACAGGGATGAGTATTTCTTGTTCCCTAGAGTGTATTACTAAAGCATCGTGACTCCTGCAGGAATCTGTAGGGAAAAAAAATAAAGTCCAACAATCCTTTAGACAGCCTAGTATTCCTGGGGTCTTTTTCAGCTAACGAGAGATTCCTGAAACACATCCAACTTTTCAGCCAGCTTCCAAAGCTTCAAATCTTCAGGGGTGTTTGTTTCACCGCAAACTATAATTATGCCCTTCCAGCAGTGGAAAATTTACAAATTCCTTACTCTTAGGTTTACACTCCTGTTTGAATTTTTAGGCAGATAATTTGCCACATAAAGCCTGTAAGGCTTAGTATTTAAACATCACTACAAAATAAAAGAAATTGGAGTTCTGATTCAAAAGGCAGCCTGAAGAAGAAACTTCAGCAAGAATTAATCCTATCAACAGCCCTGTCCCCAGTTTTACCTTGTTTTCTTGACTTGGATGCTGCTACTAAGTTTTTCCAGCACATATTCCCCAGTGTCATGATTGATAATAAGCACACAGTCCTTCTGATAGGGCCTTTTATTTCCTTTAAACACAGTCATTGGTGGAGTTGAACCCTGGTATCAAAGAAAGAGCACACATTTGTTTGGTTATATTTCCCTACCCAGAATTTTATAAACACTGAGATAAATGAATGTAAGTATTGTTCTGACCAAGAGGCTAAGCAGTTAATGTTTAGCTCCTACAGAAAACATTCATGAAAAGGGAAAAATACAGTTATATGCAGTAGATCAGATGTTTCCTCATGGCAATATTATGCCTTTCATCATTTTAAATGCCTCTGAAGTGACAACACTTCTTCTCCATGGTTGCCATTATTTACAGTTCTCATTCCCAAAATGGTAACGTAACTGAATTTGCAAAGCTGGCCCTAACAAATGTCAGAAATCTTCTTGACATTTCTCCTCTGGAAATCGTGGGTTTGGATGAGAAATAAAGTTCTAACCATTCATGTAGCAGAACTGTTGCCTTAAGAAATACGTGGTCAAATGAACAGAATAATAATTCTAACTGTTCTGTATTTAATATGTCTGCATCTCAAAAAGGCATTCTTTTCACAGCGGATTACAAGCAACTGTCACAAACAATGCTAGGAACAGCTGCCTTTTTCAAAGCCAGTTTAGCATATAGATGCCACACAATTATAACAAGAAGTCTCCTCAAAAGCAAGTGGGGAATTTTGACACCTTCCAGAATGTACCCAAGTCCACACAATGCCACATAGAGAGATAAAAGTCTAATGGCTTAGAGTGAGAAGCAGTAAGCCAAACTCCTGTGGTGATGTACGCTGGCAGACGGATACAGCTGAGGTGATGCTGAGCTCTACTGCGCTCCTGCACAGAGTGGCTCCTGCATGGGTTTTTGGGGCACAGGAGGCAGGAGCAATGAGCTCTCTGCACATAGCATCATGGACACACACCTGGCCATGTCAAAAAAGGACATGTTACTCAAAGGGGATATATGGAACTATGTTCTCAGCTATGAACCTTCCATCGCAGGCCGTAATGTATAGCTACTGTATAAAATATTTATTAAAAGTTTACTCGTGCATCTTTGCACATGCTGTAGGAAAGCAACCAAAATCAGGGAGAAAAGGAAAATAACACACTTGTCTACATTTTATTCCGAATAGCAAAAGTAAACAATGATATTTTAACCACTCAGAATGCAACTCCTGTTGTCCATACTGCTAATAAATCAAATACGTTTGAATTTAAAATGGCTTTAGGACAGTACGGGTGAAAAATCCGAACTCCCCAAAAAGATACAGTAAGACATACAGATACAATTCAGAAAAGAAGTCTCAAGAAACTCTCATCTTTCAAGGCATGCTACATTTTTATCATTCCTACATTTAAGAGAGGAAAGTAACATTTAAGAGAATAAAAAGCAAGCTGAAAATTAAATTCCACTTGCTGTCAATAACCAAGTCAGAGTAAGTATAATGCACAAATTTAGTGAAAATTGGTCAGAGCTTGTTGGCTATCATGCTTGTACACAGAAGCCTTCTAACTCAAAAAAGACTGTGATTTTGGCTAAAAAAAAACAGGCAGAAATGGAACCTTGCTTAAGCAAATGAACAGTCCCACCTTTCTACTTAAATTTTAATGTCTGGGGTTTATGTTAGTGCCTAAATGATGCCTGTTTACAGATTCTGCTGATTACAGGATAGGAGGTGGTAGGTGAAAGAGGTGACATTTAATCCATTTGTGCTTGAGGGATTTTTAACAAACAGAAATACTTTACTTCGCCAACCAAGGCTGTTTATCAAACATTAAAGCCACTAAATCCACATGTAGAAATAGTACTTCAGTTTATTGAAGCAGCAAGTGACACCAAAATATCTTCACCGAACAAACTATCAGACAGATGCTCAGGGACCAGACAACTGAATCCTATCCAGTTGTTGGGCAACTGAGAACTAAAACAGGATCCAAGAAACTCAGTAAATCTCGTCAGAATGAAACAATCTCAGAACTCCTCACTCTTTCCCAGTACACTCAGCATTTTCCAGCTCTCTGTCCTGGACCAGCAGAGGGGCAGCAGCGGTGCCTGGAGCAGTCAGCTGCCTGAGCCCCCCAAGCATGCTGTAACTTAAAGCTGTTCATACACATGGGAAGACAGTCAGCCTAAACTCATCTGTACAGAGATTCAGAGAGGGATGTTACAAGTGATGTTGTTTGACACAAAAGATGAGCTAACAACTCTGTTCCCAGTGAATTCAAGATCAATACCACTGCTATTAATCCTTTTGCTTCCTGCTCTCAAATAGCAGTACCATGCTCATTTTTATAGGCAAAACTAGTGACCCCCTGCAGCACTGAAGTGACCAAAACCATATAAAAAACAAGAGCAGGGGGAAGCAGGCAAAAGTCTCAGTCAATGAAAGTTATCACTGTACCAACACCCACCAGCTGAAAACCCCAACATGCTAGAACTAACGACACCAAAAGGATCTGCCTCATGGCTTCCAGGCTGACTGGTGATGCCTGCAACCAGCAACCCCATCGATGTCTGTGAATTCTGGTTTATTGGCTTGACACATAGCATGAACTGCAGCTACTAAACACATTCCATTCCAGCACGCAAGCACTTTCTTTTGTCTTGGTAAGGAAGCCACTGAACCTTCAATTACAAAGCATCTGCAGCTATAAATAGTTTGATCACTTGTTTTATTGCTGTTTGACTGCCATCCTCACAGGCTAAATCTTTATGGCATAATTTGCAGAGGAAGTAGATGGGAAACCACTTAATTGAACCAGAACTGAACCCCTCACTTCCACTCACAAAGGTAAAGGCAGGGAACCCTCTGTGCTCTCGGTACATGGTTTAGTAATGAGAAGAACATGCTTACAGGCCTGCCTGTGGCTTCTGAACATCTAATCCTGACTAAAGCCCAAATTACTCTACCTTTCCTCTTTAAACCACAGCACTAAAAATGGATGGAAACCAGGTATAGGGCTTCAGCTATCAGTAAAAGTCTTCTTTCAAGGAGTAGCAGGAAGGAAGGAATCAAAAGTAAAGAGCAGTCCAGAACCTTACAAACAGAACCCTTTACAAAGATTCGGTTGTGCAGTCCTTTCGTAAGGTAACGCACTGCAAGTCTGGCTGCTCAAATACTGAACCCACCTGTATTAACAAAGACGAAAGTGAAAGCAACATTTACATTAGTCTGTAACTACATTGCAGATTTGTTGGAAAGTAAACATATATAACAAACTTACTGGAATATGTGGCAAAGTGATTGTTACGTCATCTCCTTTACCAACTTGGAGGTCTCCCTCACAAGATGTATCAATCGACGCTGGCTTAAAATCATCTAAAGAGGAAAACAACTGTGATTACAATTCTTGAAGTCTTCAGAAGTGTGCACCCTGCCCTGCAAAGTCACTGCACATTTACTGGGATCATAAGGAATGCTGAAATACATGCTGGCGTTTACAGCAGGGCTGGGATCTCGCACAAGTACAACGTGTCTATGCTCAGCACCCCAGTCATATGATGGTACCAGATTCTAAGATTCCTTCTTAAAATGGAATTATAGGTTCTAGACCTTGCGTTTGAAGATCAGAAAACAGATTCCTCCAAATACATTAATTTTGCAGGCAAGTGTAAAACTATACCATGCATCTCAAAAGAGGCATCTCAAAAGAGTGTCAACTTCAGGACCTGGGGCTCTGCGTAGCTCCTGACAATGCTAAACCTGAGGACTCTCTGTGACAAAAGCTAATTTAGGGACACTTACTCATTTAGACTTATTGATATTTGTGTCTATTTAACAGCCATCGTGCCTCCACGGTACCTCCTCAACAGCAGAGGAGACCTCAGATCTCACGAGTCAAAAAGAGGTGCTGACCTTATTTCAGCAAGCTCCATGCTAGTCCAGAGGCACTGTGGATGGAAAGCGTAACTAAGATGAGCCACTGTAACAGCTTTAAACTAACCCTCGTTTTAAGTACTTTTGCTGCATTGTATAGAATGCTTTGTCCCCCAAACAAGGCACTTGTGTTTAATTTAAATGTAAAATTATTTTGCCCTCATTATTCTGTCATGCTGATGAACCATTAAAATCTATCAGAACCTGTAATCTTTTGACAGAGGATTTAGACAAAGTGAAATAAGGACAAGTAGTTTGTTTTTAAAATAAGCCTACATTCAATTCTACCATCTCTGAGTATGAAGAGGTGCAATTATATTAATGATCAAGGCTTTTAATTACTGCATTAGCCAAGAAATTATTATCTCAGAACAAATTTAAAATATGATTTCACTATGAAAAGCACATTTGCAAAAAATAAAAACAAACCCCCAGCTCGTAATAAATTCTCATTAAGAGGACATTAATGTCTAATTGAGTTTTACTTTTAACAGCAAAGCCAAATCGGGCACATTTGACTTAATCCTCATGCCTTAACTGCCAGACCAAATCATACCCTTCATTTTCATCTGAGCAATCCATTTCTAGCTATTGTTTCCCACTTACTTTATGTGCAAGCTTGCTAAATTAAAACAAACCAGCTGTACAAGAGCTAGTGTCTTTGCCAAAAAGGGATCGAGAGTTTCAACAGTGCAGTCACTAAATTAAAAGGAGTATCACTGTCACACTTCTTTCTTAGGGATCAGCAAAACAGAGTTACTCTAAACAAACACTCAACAAACTGTTTTCATTTGGTTAGCTTACTAGATGTATGTGCCTGGCTAATCCTGCTGTAGGCTGAGTGCACATATGTCCCTCCAAATGTACCCACAGTCCTTGCTCCAGAAGTGAAATGTTTTAAGATGTGTTTTCCAGGGATAATCCTGGTTTTTTTTTTTTAGCACGGTATTTCAGAAACATTATGGAAAGGAATGAAGTATTTTAAGAAGGCCAAAACAATTTTAGCCTACAAAATCCTCTTATTGTAGTTTGTGTGGAGAGGATTATGGGAACAATATAATGTTCGGATCCCAGATAAACCATTACAGATCAACAGTTAGGAAAAAAATATAACCAGGAAATGAAGCAATCTCACTTGAAAGCCACAGACGGAAAATGCATCACACAGAAAACTGCATTCTTCCAGTTGCTGTCTGCAGAGCTTTGGCTTTGCAATCCCTTAAGAAACTGATTATTGAAGCACTTCCAGTTCTAGAAATCCAGCATATTAGTGCATTTCTATCTGGATATGGCTTGGTTTGAATTCATACAATATTGGACAACAACTTCATTCACTGGAGAGTTGGGCTGTTTTAAAATTTTGATTTATAAGTGGAGATTTGTTGGAGAAAACTGTTCAGTGCTATGTATAAACAGTTAAATGTACCAAATATATAGCATGGCACCTTTTAGCATGGTGGAATTATGTATAACTTGAGGAGTGAAACAAAAAATTCAGGTGTTAATCCACTAGATAAGAGTCTACTATCGAGCAAAATAGCTTTGCCTCAGTCATTGACCATCTGCTTGAGGAACAGCTCAATCTATAATGTTGTTCTTCCAAGTTGCACTCGGGTGACTAATATCACCAAAATCACTTACTCGTAGTGTATAAATACTGGCCAAAAGACAGGGCCTAGGTTATGCATCATGAAGCAAAAACATCCTATTGCTAAACATATACATTCCCCACCATAATACAAAGCTACTGAAATACAAACTTAGTATTACTTTCAGGTACTGTTGGTGATTTACTATTCATGTTAAATCCTGGACTCATTTAGGGGAGGAAAAAGCAATTTCTTGCCCACAGAATACAAGTACAGAGATACAGTGATCATACCCTCAAAAGAGTCTTCTAATACGAAATTAAATGTGCCCAACACTAGAATAGAGCAGTTGGAATAATATCTGGTGCCTTCGAAAAACAACACATCTTCCCGTTACTCAAAGCCTTCAGAACTGCTGGAGAACCTGCCTCAGGTTGCCCCTCGTTAGGCAGTACCGCGTGGCCCGAGCCGGTTCTGCCTGCACTCCCGGGCGGTGGCTGCCGGCTTCCGCGTTGCCTCACCGTGAAAGCGACCGCTTAAAAACCAAACTGCTGACCACCCGCGCTCCTTTGGGGCACTCCCGCCAGCCCGGGGCCTGCAACGGCCTCAGCCTTCAAACCG
>VWZY01002641.1:79507-104115 GCA_013399075.1 Chloroceryle aenea | reverse complement strand
CCAGGAAAATAACGCTTCTTGTAGTGGTGATCTTCAACTCTATATTCAATTAATATATTGAAATAGTTCATGAGTAGGTGACTAAAATATGTTTTACAATGAATTGGTATGATGAGGTTGGTTGGATTCTGGCCTAATGCCTGCATCAACAAAACAAAAATGTGTTTTGAAGCTGTAGCTTGAGCTCTTAGCTTGTATGCTACAAATAATGTTTATGGATTACAGAAACATCTGTGTTGATAAGGCACGAATGGCAGTGAGCCAGAATAGCCTTCCAGAAGATACAGTGAGTTGCAGTTAGGATGTTATTGTTATTATTAAACACACTTGATCCATGGTGATGTAGAAGTGGGGTGTTCAGAGATCAGCATTAATCTAGAGAGACTCATGGCCCTGGGCTGCCTTTGTTAGCTGATAGAGTAGGACAGGCCCAACCGGAGGGTGGTTTAAACAGTCTGAACTGTGATTGTTCTGAATTTCCCTGGGATGCTGTATTTTGACTGCAGAGGGAAATAGTCAATGTGGGGTTTATTTATGCATATATTTATGTGTATTTGGGGTTTATATTATTGGCTATCCTGGTTGTTTTACCAGTAGTTTGAAAAGGGAATGTTAGATTTTTTGGGGGGTCTATCTCCAGCTGTTTTCCTATGTCAGGATTGATTCTTAGCTCGTGCACATGAAAAGGATAATTATTATTTTCTATGTGGAGATGCCTGGCTCGTTTAACTCACTGATAGGTTTCTGCAAAGCTTTGCAAGTGGCAAGTACTCCTTTTCTCCTCTAAAAATACAGATCACATGTGATGAGCGAGGAGAGTCGCATACATCAAGTGTCTGAAGTCAGTGTGGCCAATGACCATGTATTTCACAGAATTGTCACAGTTGGAAAAGACCTCTAAGATAACTGTGTCCATAAACTCTTTATGGCTTTATTTCCTTACCAGAGAGCAATTAGAAAAACCACAACGTATTTCCTTGAGGTTGTTCCTTTATGTCATCTTATATTGCAACATTTTTATTTCTTGCATGAAAAAAAGAGTCATGGTACTCTACACTTACCGTTAATCATTAAGCAAAATCAGCTGCTAGACTGTATACTGCCCAACAAAGACAATGCCCTATTAGGACTTATTGCTAAACAGTACATTTCCTGCTTTCCTCTGTATTTGAAGAGTGTTGCTTTAGAAAGCTCATTTAGCCAATCAGCACCCAGATGGGTATTTTATAACTATTTGTAGTCTGCTGTTCATGGGGAAACACTTTTGAGAGGGCAGTCCATTCGATACTCAACTCTTTTAATTCATTCCCTGTGCAACAAATATTTATCACTTCTGTATCAAATGTGTTAGGATACCTTGTCTTACTTAAATGTGTATGTATTTACAAATCAATATATATGGCTTAATCCATTTACCTTATTAAAGCATGTATGTGTTATGTGACAGGTATTAAAACCAGGCAAGTGTGTCTTGTTCAGAGACTATGGACTGCATGACCATGCAATGCTCAGGTTTAAACCTGGCAGCAAACTTGGAGAGAACTTTTATGTTAGACAAGATGGGACAAGGTCCTATTTTTTTACTGAAGGTAAGACACTCTGTAGAGTGCTTTCTTTTCTATGAATCTTCTCTTTAAAAGTGCTTCAGGGATTTGCCAGGATGCCTGTGGAGGTCTTATTTTATACAGATGAACTGTTAAATCATGTTGTGTTTCATGTGACATCCTTTGTAGGAGGAAGAGGGTATTTAGACCGGCAGGGCTTTTTGGACCACTTTCTTGTTTACAAGCTTCTTGTATGTGCTGTAATGTATCAAGAGTAGCAGTTTCTGAATTGGCTGAATTTCATTCAGATTTTTTTATCTAAGGGAAGAAAACCAATGTTCAGTAACAGGATTTATCATCTACATGAAGCAACTTGGAAGTTATCTTGGCATTGTTTGTTTTGCAAGGTTATTCCTGGTCTGCAAGATGAGGACTACTGCAGAAGTCAGTGACTTCTAAAGAAGAATCGTGCCTAGAGTAATGAGAAGCTTGTGCACCAACCCTGCTGAAATAGTGCTGGCTAGCTGTGGTCACTAGGTCAATTATTTTTTTTTTCCTAATAAAGGTGAAGCAAAAACCCCATTTCCATGTGATTCGGTATTTAAACAGTTTTTCCTTCAGTGCTTGTAATGCAGTTTACTTGGGGAGAATCTGAAGCACAGAGACAGGAAGGAAGGAATTGACTTAGACTCTCACGGGGAGTTGGGATTATAGCTTGTTTTCTAACTCCTAATTCCTCATGATAAACTTCAGCAACTTGTTACTTCCCCCTATCAGTTATAGGGCATTGTGTAATAAGAGCTGTGTGTTTATCTCTCTGGGGCTCTTTGTTATTAGTCTAAAGCAAAATGCAGCCACTGAAGAGACTGATTTAGAGACAAATAAATGTTATTCATATTTTATGACATAACTTATTACCTAATTGCTCCTAATCTATAAAAACCATTAATCTTGTCTGAGCTCTCCCTATTCTTTATAGGACAATGATGAATTCTAAGATAATGCAGGCTGTGCTACCACTTCACTGAGGCATTTTTAGAACTGTCATTTGTTGAATGATTTGTAGTTTTGTTTAAACAGCTCTTCTGAAGAAAATGGATGCTGAAAGGAAAAAATAAGACGCTGACCTAGTTGTGGAATTTTAAATCCCATTTTTACTGTGTGTTAGAGTTGTTTCTGAATGAGAAATTCCTTGCTAGTATGTATGTTTGCTTTTGGGGGAAGAATTGAGATGGGAAAGAAGAAGAGGGAGGACAGAGGAGAGAGAATTTATCTTGTACTGCTCACGTTAGCAATTGTTTTGCCTTGGGCTGGTCTGTGACTGTCTCATGGACTACTTCTGCTCCTATTTTAAATCCTGACCTCATTTGTCTTGCTAATTTTCATATAAATATTGTTTAATGCTTGAGAATTCTTTTGTTACTAGAAACATGATTCCCATTGTTTCATCTCAATTTGTAACCTGTGCTATTTTCATTTGTTTGACACTGCACCGGTAGATCAAATAATTGCTGCATGGGATGATTCGAATGATGCTTATTTAGAATAATGTCTGGCCTCAGATAACAACACTGAGCTTCTTCCACAAAAAAAAAGAAAAAAAATAAAATCCATTCTTTCACCATTTGAGAGAGTATTAGATTTTTGTGGAGGAATGCATGGTTGTATAATTCTGCATTATGAAATATGTGCAAATTCCTCACAATGAGACTTCAGCCCTCAGCACACCACCTCTGCTGGTGCTGTCGCTGCTGTAACCACGGGATCAGCTCATTCATTGAGCTGATCCCCCGTGAGCAGTTAAAGAAACAGCATGTCTTTGTTTTTCATCAAGTAGCAGAGGTTTAGCATGGCTTACATTTATTGTGAAATTACTGCCTGAGTGAAAGAAACAAGGTGCAGGAAAGGAAAAGTGATTATTTTTAATTAATGTGACAAATTGAAAGCATGAGCAGCCCTCTCTGCTGCATGGGTCACCTGGTTTGTGAGGCACATCTGCCTTCCCTAAGGGAGATATGCTTTGAGTAAGATTCTAGAAAATACTTTTCCTTAGTGGAGGCTTGGTACCACCATATCCACTTGGTAATTTTGTCCATTTTTCTCTTGAGCAATGGCATGTGAATGTCTGATAGCGTAGGGTGTATTCTTCCTCAAGCAGACACGTGTCTGAGAGGCTGGATGGCCTCTGAAAGACTCAAAATCAGTCATGTATTCAGCTAGTGAAGGCCAGCTGCACAAAGTGCAAACACACTGGCATCAGTCACAAGGAGAATGATAAGGCTCAAGAAGAATAAGTGATGTGGCAAGTTTTGGAGACTAAACTGAGTAACTAGCTCAAGCCCTGGTTGCACAAGCTGTTTTCCTTAGGTTAGTGTTCTGAAAGGAGATCTGTGTTGATTTTTATTCAGCAGTCTGCCTGCAAAGAACAGCTTGAAATCTGAAGGCTGAGTGCTTTTTTCATGCTATAACACAGAAGAACGTAGGCATATGTTAATGCTGAGTAGTGTTTTAAAAATAGCTTGAAGATAATATTTCTTTTTTTCTTTTTCTTTTTTTTTTTTTTAATTCTCTTTCAGAGTTCTTGTCTCAGCTTTTCAAGGCTGAGGGATATGAGCAAGTGGTCAATGAATATGTGCAGCGAGAAACTGTGAACAGGAAAGAAGACTTGTGTGTTCCAAGAGTTTTTCTTCAAAGCAAATTTCGAAAGCCTTTCAGTAAGACACAAGTTCTTGCTGATTAGCAGCAGCATTGCTTGTTTGAAATGGAACCTAGCATGTAGTTTTTCCTTGTGTATGCTCATCTTTGTGGTAAACCAAGAATTACTGCATCAAGTACCTCTTGCTGATTGTCATTCTCGGATACGAAATATGAATGCTATTTCCTGTTCAAATTTAAGATGGTTTAGTGATGCAGGCAACCTGTTGAGTGTCTGTATTCATGCTTCTAAAGTAAATCCTGTGCAGCACTGTTGGAGGTGCAGCACTGTTGGAGGATCAGGTAAAGCAGACTAAGTATGGTTAATTTTAAGCATTGGTTATCATAATCATTATTTCCTTGTTTATTAAAAGTTTATTGAACCCTAACTCTTTTTTAAATAAGTATTCTGTGTTTCTTATCACTTACGGGTTTTGTGGCCTGTTAAAGCTACAGTATTCCATCTTCTTGTAGAACTTCTGAGTATAATTTCTCAGGTATGGGAAGAAACAGACTCTGAGTGGTGTAATGTAAGCTGCTTTGGTATTTTAATAATGGTATATTTTTAATGTGCTCAGAATTTATATCTAAACAAATGTTTATATTCTAAATGAGATCCTTATTTATCTGATTTTATGCTTGAGGAAAATTGTTAGAGGATCAGGTTGTCTTTATCCCTGCTTACTTTCAGACATTCTTTGGTTAATGAGAAGAAATAGTTGGGGTTTTGCAAGTCAGTCATTTATCAGTCATTTGGACGTGAAATCAGGGAGGCAGAAGAACTTGTTTTTATATTGAGTGTAGTCAGCTGCTTCTTTTCTGAGTAGAGGTCTTAATTCTTTTCCCATCGCACTCAGGAAAGGTGTTGGTCTTTGCTGTTCCTACCACTAAAAGCCCCTGTATTGATGCTGTGGTTCATAGCCTGCTACAGACTTAACTGCTTGAAGGAAATTCATCCTTTCTGTTCAGCAGCCCTGGTGCTTTACACTGTAAAACCTCTCCATTGATTTTGGGTGATATAATCTCAAAAACACGTCTGGATCTTTAACCTGCACTTTGAACAGCTGCTCTGCAGCAAAGGAGCTTGGAAGCATCTGGTGACTTGTGCAATGGGCTGTGCTGATCACTCGTAATGTACACAAGTTGCACAAGGGAAATTCTAGTGAAATACTAAGATTTTATTTATTTATTGCTTATAAGGTGTAGGTCAGGTATGGAGATGGGACTCAGAGAGGTTGTGGAGCGTCTATCCTTGGAAATACACTGGCCAAAGCCTTGGGCATCTTGTGGCTCTGTTTGATGGTGGCCCTATTCTGAGCACAGATTTAATCTCTTGCAGTATATATTAGTATGTGATCAATGGACTCAGGCTGTCATTCCACTGGACTTGTGTGTTGCTAGATGACCCGGACATACATGTCTGATGTGGAGTGGAGGCGAATATTTCCTTCTGTTTATGACAAACTAGTCATATGTGATTATTTTATTTATTTATTTTTATCACTCTTAAAGCTGTCCGTGTGTGCACGGATGGAAAGAAGTAAAAAGTTTTCCAGCATAAAGTCTAGTTTTGCAAAGTTAACCATTCAGAATGTTTTTAACAAATTGGAGCTGCCAGGGGTCTTGCTCAATTTATATGTTTATAAATAAATTTGCAGCAGATCATTGCTTTGCATCAGAGCACCACAGCTTTTTTTGATCTGATGCCCCGGGCCCCAAAGCTGGATTTATTGTATCATCAAACTCTGGCCACAGAGGAAAAAGCAATTAAACCACACAATTCTCCTAACGACTCTTTGAGGACAGTTATTACATGACATTTCCTTTTTTTTATGGAGACTGTCATCCCAGGGATTTATGCGTTGCTGACCCCTACTGTGCAACCCATTAACACTTTCTGCCATAGAAGTAGTAAATGTCTAGTAACATTTACTATAAATGAAAAAAATATGTTAAAAGGGTTATGATGATAGCATTACTCTAATCTGAGCAGTTGTCATTTTGTGGCTTCCCTCAGCAAATGTTCACCTTCAGTAAAGATGATTTTAGATGGGTTTGAACCTGCCAACACCAATTGCCTTGCAGGACTGGATGTTTGGTCCTTTTAGAGTATACAGTATGTAGCCTCATGCAGCATCTCCTGTCTTTGCCATGTAATTGCCAGCATATGCAAAGGCAAGTGCAGTGAATTGGGCATGCCAAAAAAGGAATATAATGCAGGCAAGTATTAAAAATATTAGTTAGAAGGTTTGAGTCAACTCCATAGACTTAGCTGCAGGCAGCCTTTTACTTCATTTTTCCACTAAACTAACTATTGCCTGAACAAGAATGCAATTTTTTTTGACTGGCTGTAACTTCGGTGTTTCTGTGCCTTTCTACATGACGAGCTACTGTCACTTGTTGTGTAGCAAGCCATTAACCAGAGAACAGCATTTTTTTTTTATTTTATTTTTTTTTAATTTCTGATTCAGTCTTATTTCCAGTCGGATCTGGAAAATAAAGTAGCATTAGTGCCCCTGCCAGAAAGGCCTTCAGTTATAGTTGTCATAAAGCAGAAGTTATTCTGAGGTAAATGGCTGGAAAGCTTTATTTGGTCTCTGTGACTTAGCTTCTGTGAACTTTAAATCATTGCAAATTTTTGTAACTGTGGTAAAGCTGATCCAGCTTTAAGAAATCCTGGACTCATCCTGTGAGACCCAAGAACTGATGGGGTGAACATGGCTGTGGTAGTGCTGAGTAAAGTGAATATACTCTCCCCAACCCTTCAGCCTTTCTAAATTCATATATGCTCACCAGAGGTAACACATACTAAGGATACCTGTACCTAGTCTCCTTCCCTGAGGAACTGCCCTCAGGGAGATGTGTTAAATGGGGTAAGTAGTGTCAAAAGAACTTGAAAACTTCTGCACTAAATTGTGCTCACCTTGCACAAACAAGATACTATGGTGTGATTGTAATAAGTGTCTTGATTATTCTTTAAGTTGTTGTCAGTCAATGGGGGCTGCTGAGACTGACTCAGTTGTTTGTAGAAGACCTTCTTTTGTTTGCCCTAAACTGCCCTAGCTGCTCTATCTGGAAAGTGTAAGTAGTATCTTACCTCCTGCCATCACCCTGTTCTGGGCAATATCTAGAACAGAAGTAAGTAGTTATTGAAGTAGTGGGATGAAAGGAAGCCAGTTTTTTTTATTATTAGTTTTATTATTTTTTTGTGTTGTGATTACATTTTCTGATGTTTAATAAAGTAAGAACTGTGGATAAAGCTCTTCCTGTGGTTAGGGAATCCTAAATGTTACTTTCCAGTGTGGGATTCTCTGATGTGTCCTACTGGAATTAGAAAGCCTGTGTTAACAGATCATGTTAATGGGGCAGTGCCTCAGTGAGGACATGAGTAAGGTCTGTCTATTGGCTGTTTTCATCAGATTTACAGAAATATGTCTTTTGAGTCTTCTGACATTTTGTGTCCTTTACTCTTCTGTCATATTTGGTTGATATTGTGCAATGTGTTTGGCAACAGGCTAAGACTAGACAGAAATCCACAGATAGATTGTGCATATACTGTATACATGGGTTACTTTTCCTTCCTTAGAAATATGGGCTGCTGAGAAAAATACATTTGAACTTTACAGTTGTGGAATCACAGTGGGGTTTTTGTGTGGCTCCTTTGATAACTAAAGGGCTATTTCTGTGCAACTTCCAGGTACCTGAAGGTTATCGGGTTCCAAAGGCAGAATATTTAAGCAGTGGATACAACACTGTCCCCATGGTTGGTTGTGAATCATTTCTATGAGACAAAGTGCTGTAAAAGTTGGACCTGAAGTGCCAGCATCTAGAAGCATCAGCAGCCAACTGTAAAACACAGCCTTGGCCTGATAGGAGGAAACCGGTATCTGACATCTGAACGGTCATTTATAGGCCTGACTGATGGTCTTTGATTTTCTTGATCTTTTGTCCAGTTTATACCTCTGAATATATTGAGATACAAATTACCAGTTAGGAAATGTTTTGCTGGAAGTGTTATTTGAAAGATAGAGATATAGGTAAGTTTCTGTCCAAGATTCTAAGGAGGAGAAGTTTTCTGAGTTTCACAGGCCAGGGGTGACATGCAGTTAAAATTTGTCCATGTCAAAGGCCACATTTTGGGAATGAAAGCCTTCAGCTTCCAAAACTAGACCAGCGTTACTGACAGAAAGGCAACATCTGGTTGTGTGTGATAATAGTAATGCACGTGAGACTGGGGAGCAGAATTTTATATTGCAAAGTGTTAAGATAGCTAGTGAAAATAGGTAAGTCTTCTTTTATAGACTTTTACCTCCTGTAGTGTAGGTATGATGAATTTTTCACTGGTTATGCTTGTTATTAGGAGAGTTTGTGAGCCGTTTCAGACATTTGGGAGCAAATATTTGCTAGTTATACATTCTGCAAAAACATCTGGCCCTTGGGTGCAGTAGGTTCAGGATCTGGGTATGTTTGCATTCTGCATTTGTAATGGGAGTTCATTTATTAGCACAGGGCAGATGGCAAGCTGCACTGTGGGGAGGCACACAGAAGCATTACTTGCAAGGATAAAAGCTATTAGCCAGGTAAGGTGCAGCATTCACTGTGTTTGCAATGGGGAGAGAATACTGCTGCTATGAAATCAGGGAGGACACAAGAGACTATGTGATTCTTCCAAACAACTAGTGATTTTGTGTAGCTCTACACAAGTGAATCTGTTTGGGAACATTTACCCTCTTTTCCAGCAAGTCTGAGGTCTCATTTGTGGGAATTCAGTTGTTTTTGAAGGTCTTTGACAGAGATGTAACCAATGCACGTGTGTGGAATATAGGAAGTGAAAGATGTGGAAAGGCAGCTGTATGACTGAAAATAGAAATCCAGGTTTGTTTTTCTCCCTTGACTAGTAAGAAGCTTTAAACTTTGCTGTCGCTTCCGTGCTTTTTCAGAGTTCCTGCTCTGGGGTGTCTGTGCTGTCCAATCCTTGTTTAAGCTGGAAGCACCATGTCAACTCCAGCTCAGGTTTCTGATGCCTGTGGTATCCAGAGAACCTAGAATCGGAATAATTGGTGGTAGCTGTAGGGAGAAGTCAGGGAACAGGCAAGTTCCTGGACTGATTTGACACTTTCTGGAGACTTTAACATTGTATATCATTACTTTAGCTGAGTTTTTATTGCTATTGATTTTTATGGTGCATGTGCTGAATATTACAAGAGGTGGAAAGAAATATGAAGTGCTGAAATGGTAGATTGTGCAGGAGAGTCTCTGAAAGCAGGGTGAGTGCAGCTCAAATGTCAAAAAGTTAGGATGTTACAGAAGTGGCAGTGATGCTCTTTGCCTTACATCTCCTTTTTTTTTGCTGCTCTCTGCCTGGTCTCTTCTGTTTTTCCGGTCTGTTCCTGGTCAGAATGCAGCAAATCCACCTCTCACAGAGTCTGTAGGGAGGCTGGAGGGTTGGTGATCCCTGTGTTTGGCAGTCTGCTGGATTTATAGTAAAAACCTTGTCTTCCATTGCTGTTCTAGTGTGACCTTGTCTTCCACTGCTGTTTGAAGCCGAGGCACAGAGGAAGCCTAGGATTTAAAGAGAAAAATAAAAACTAAAAGAAAGGAAGGAAAGTTTTCTAGTGTCTGTTAGCAAAGTCTGTGGCTGATGTGATGTGTATTCCTTGAGTAAAGGTAATATTAGGTATAGTTTGCTATGCAGTGAAAAAACAGTAGCTTCTCTTATCACAAGCTGTACTGTAAAATACAAAGTAGCCTGTCTCTACTTTGTAAAGCTCTTATCTGGCCTGGTTGGAAGCTTAGTCTCATGTTTTATGCATACAGAGCTCTTCTCGTGAAGTTACTTACCTGTGCAAAAGTTGGGTTTTGTTTCCCCATGCTGCTG
This sequence comes from Chloroceryle aenea, assembly GCA_013399075.1. Taxonomy (NCBI): domain Eukaryota; kingdom Metazoa; phylum Chordata; class Aves; order Coraciiformes; family Cerylidae; genus Chloroceryle; species Chloroceryle aenea. Next base: position 93,999 of record VWZY01002641.1, on the reverse strand, counting down.
CACAGGCAGAGTTTGACTAAAAAGGGTGAAGGAAGGGTGTTGGGAATTTTGTGCACAAGATGGCACTAGCCACTAACCAGTGCTACCTTCCTTTTAGACAATCCAGCACTAGGGTTAAGTCTTTAACACAGTTACCACCAGAAGAGCTGGTCATTATTAACTATACACAAGACAAATAGAGTCTTTTCATATATATATATGCACTTAAGTCATCTTTTTGTCTACTTAAATAGCTCTATGATCTTGAAGAAAGAAAACAAAAGGTTTTTTTTAATAAGAGTATAGTTTCATCTCTGAGATACTTGCTATTGAGAGGGAATGTTCTTGGCGTAATGTGAGGGAGAGTATTAGTTAACTACTATTGTTAATGGCAGTTGGGATCCTAAATGCTTCCATCCATGATTTGGGTAACTGCAGCAATAACTTGTTGCATTGACAACTTGTAGTTTATTTCTGTTTAATCTGAGTCCCATTAAACTGTTACTATAGAAACTGCAGTGACTTAAGATACTTAAGATACAGATTTCAAAATGCAGTGCCTTAATACACTATTTTTAACTCCTCAAAAATTTGAGACCGACTTCTGTTTATATGAACTGCTCCTGTTTTCTTCCCACTTCTTTTGTTTTATAGATGAGCTGCTCTCCCGTTGAGCAGCCGTTGAAGCAGAGCTGCATAAGTTGCACGTGCCCAGAGGGGTTGTATCTCTCTCATTAATTACTGTGTAATGTCGGCTGTAGTTTAGTTTGCTGTTTTACAGTTTCTCCTACTTTAGTAATCCCCATTTTGTCTCCAGCAAGCCCTTCCCATTTCAAGGGAAAGAGAAAGAATAGATTAAAATTACATTTACATCTTGCTGGCTTTATATCTCACTTGTGTGTTTAGTATAATCTGTTAGCAGGCAGCACTAATAAGCTATATGTAAAATTGCCTCGATTGAATTTTATGCAACAGTAATTCTTTTGGATACTAAACATTTGAATTACTGTAAATTCTAATTATCTATCTAATCAGTGCAGAAACAGATGTGTAAAAACAGAGCTCCTCTCCTTGTCTTTCTTTCACTTTCCCTTTGCTTTATTTAGGACTGGCTTATCCTTGTTCCTTGCACAAATACTCATTTGTGCAAAGGATCTGCCAACCCCAAAATAGGAGCTCCCTGGAAAGGCTTCTTGGAGTGAAGCTTGTCACCAAGGAAAGTGTGGAGGCAGTATTGTAGATGGTTCCTTCCCAGCAACTGGATGATAGGCAGAAATGGAGCAGGCTAAGAGCTGCTTTTTCCTGCTTCCCAGGGCAGAAGTGAATGGGACTAACGGGTGTGTTCAGCCCCCAGGCGTGGCAAAGGACTCCTCCCGCAGGCAGCCTCTTCAGACACACAAGTAGAATGGAAGCACGACTGGTCTGTGTTGGAACGAATCGAATCGGTGGTTTCAGCTGCTTCTGCAACTGTGCTGGAACTTTGTACCCTGAGAAGCTGTGGCACAAGCAGTTGGGATTGGATGCCGCGCTGTGTGGTGGCTCGTGTTGTGCCAGGCTGAGCAATTAGGGCTCATCCACTGAATAAAGCAGGCTGTGGCCAGGCTTCTTGGCAGGGTGTGACTGTTGTATGGCAGATGGTACCCTGAGTGTAATGGACTAAGAAAATATTCTGAGTGGGGAAAATGTCACAGCTAAAAATGCCACCACAGCTGATGTTCTCTGGAAAAGCAGAGGCCAACTGAAAAAGCCTTTTATGCAGATGGTGGATACCAGTGAAAATGAATGAATACTGTCATGAGATTTTTATTTTTTTTTTTTCCCCTCATATTCTGAGTCAGTTGATGTCTCTCGGACTTCTGAGGCATGCTTCACCCTTTGTGGCATTAACCGAATATCAGTGAGAGGCAAGGGTCGGGTTTTTATTTTGTTTTTAACAAAGGAATACAGAATGAAAACAAAAACTGAAGCACCAGCTTTTTCCGTCAGGGAAGTTAACACAGCCCCTGGTGAACTGCCTTATGCTGAGTGGGATCTGAGACAAAATGATCAGAGATCAGAGAACACAAAGCTGACCAGTTGTATCAATCGATCAATCCTGATTCGCAAAGCAGAGAAACACCCAGACCATGGAGGTAGGAAATGTACCATTTTACCTGGGTTGATGGGGAAAACCTATTTAGGATTTCCTGATTTTAAAAACTGCTGGACTTTTGGAATTTTAACAGAAATATTTCACAAAACTCTGCTGTGTTTCATGTGTGTCCATTTTCAGTGCCTGTAGGTATAATGCACATAAAATCCATTCTGGATACTGCAGATGAATACATGTGATGACTGTTAGTATTTGAAGGGTGTAGGAGTCTGAGTCAGTAGGTGTGTTAGAAACACCTGGAAGAGAGAGGTGCTTACCCGAGGAACCACACAGAACTGCAGACTCAAAAGCAAACTGTGTTGCAGATAAAAGCAATTGCTGCTTTTCGAACTTCTCAATGACTTTTTATTGCTTGTCAGTCTATGCATACAACAGCTGTGAGACCCTTTTAATTCATCTTTTGAAAGGAAGAGTAGTTTTAAAACTCAAATTTTGTTTCTTTCTCCACATTATTTTCCCCCTTCAGGTCATACAGGTGTTCCTTTGCCATCTCTGTGCATGTTCTTGCTGCAATCTTCCATTTCAGTGCTCAAGGCAGGGGTGGCAGCAGCAGCCTGACTCAGTCAGGCCTTGGCAAGCATGGGAGGAGGTGTCTGGCAGGTTGTACACTTGTTCTCCACCTCTGTTTTGAAACAGGCAGTGGCAAGCCTCTAGCCATCAGCCCTCCAGTTAGCCCATGTGCTTTTGTAGAAATAGCAATTGAAAGTGCCTGGCTGAAACCCACGTTTAGTAGAAAAGCATTTCAGTGTGCTTACTAAATTAGTCCAATGTAAAGAATTCCTGCAGTCCTAAGAATAACTTTTCTTTACATAGCTTAAAAAAAAGTCCCTCTTACTGTTCCTTTTCTACTTTTTTTTTTTAAGCAGTATCTTGTTGTAAACTATAGAATACAGCTTTCTTAGAGAAAGTGTTTCTATTTTTCTACTGAAGAGAAGAATTGATGTGCTTTGTTACAAATTCATGCTGTAAATGTGTAACTCCTGAAAGATTAAAGTTTATCTCTTGCCTGAGAAAGCAAAGGAGTCCAAATTTCAAAGTTTTCTTTGTACAATTATCTTAAGTTTTAAAGATTAGAATTGTAGCTAAGTAGGTTATGGACTAATAGCATTCCAGAGGAGGCTTATGAGCCCTGAATCTGGCATTTGTCACCAGTGTTCAAGTTCCTAAAGTTTCTCTTATTTTAAGCCATTTATTTACTTTGTCTATAGTCAAATTATCATAAAATTAAGAAACACTTTAGCCACATATCCCATTATCAGAGTGGTTCTAATAACATGCGATTACAGTAATTTTTTTAAGTCAGGTCCTGTAAGTGAAGTCTGTAGTATCTGTGTTCCTCAGGATAAAAAGTAACACTTTTTTTTTTTTTTTTTGAAGAGGACTTGCTCTGACTCTGCACACTTGGATCCCAGTTAGGAGCAAGTTCTCACTGTGAAGGCACAAGGAAGAGTGTGTGGAAGGTTGTACAGCCCTTTAAGAAGGAACTGAAATAAAACCCCTTTTGCAGTCATGTTAAACTTACCATATGAATCACAGAACTTACAGTATCTTGAAGACAGGACTTTGGGTGTAGGGAAGGTGCACCTGAGCACAAGCTGTGATGGATGAAAGGGGGCTGTGCTGCTCTGCTCCAGCAGTGAGATGCTGTGACCTATCAATGCAGTGCATTTCTTAGAGGTGAAGGTGTGATAGGCAGAATTTTTGTACCCACCCATTTAGGTATTTTTGGTAGAGAGCCCATTTCCTCCCAAAGCAGCTGTAGTTACTGTAACCCTGAGTAAACTGTCATTAGCTTAAAAGGAGCTTAGAATGATGTTGCTGTTTCCCATATGGATGTAAGGTCAGATCCATCTCGTACATCCTGCATCAGACTTAGATATTCAAGTCTCAGGCATGCTCTGCTTGTTGCCTTCATCTCCAGCCTTGTGTGTGACTGGGATGGAGGAGAGGCCATAGGCTTGTGCAGTTGGAGTAGGTTTTGGAGCCAAGGGACCTCTTGCTAGGTGTTTTTCTATCAGTAGCTTCATACCATGGCACCTCCTCCATACTGCAGGTGGGAGACAACCTTCTGCCCTGCTGTGTGGTGCAGCCCATGAAGCTTTCCATGTTGGGCTGAAAGAATGTGGGAAAGGTCTTCACCTTTGTGCCCACGGGCTCAGACAGGCCAACAAGCTATAGCATGTCAGTGGCTCTGCAGCAGTTGTCCGTGGGCATGCTCCTGTCCTTGGAGAAACAGAGAAGTGTGCCCTTCTGAGTGTCTTTGTCTGTACAAAGCAGATTGTACTACATTACATCATGACTTTTGCACGTAGGCAAGCCATTCTTCTGTATGATAATGTTGTCCCCCGTGCTGACAAGGCTCTTTCTCCATAAGAGACCCAAGGGGGTTTACTCTCCACCCTCGCCCTTTGGGGCTCTTCTGACCTCTGTCCCCCCAGCTCTGGCATGTTGGTCTGGCTCTCCTGCTAGAGCAGGGGCACAGCTCCCTTGAACCATCTGTGGAGCTCTGCTCATGTATATGAATGACAGATGTGATCTACTATTGTTAGTGTTCCCAGGTGATACCTGTCCAGATGCTGTTCCTGTCAGTAGGTGATAAGAAGCCACAGTTTCGTCCTTAATCTGTTTCTTTGTAATGTTATGATGAGGGGAAAAAAGGTGAAGAAGTATCTTGCCTCCTCTCACTTCTGCTGGTATTTACTCATGGATGTGATGAGCTGTCATTTTCTAGTTCATGTGACAAGTGACACTTAATTTCCCTTCTCCCCATTGCAACCTTGCTAATGTATTTACTGCATGTAGATACAGATCTGTGTTAGTTTCCCTAGCAGATGTCACAGTGATTGAGTGCAAAATCTGCTTGGGGTCATGATTATAACTGAACTGTTCTCCAGGAAGGGGGGAGAGATGAACACATTGGTAATTTCTGCTTCTGTTACAATACTAGAGTTTGTATTTCAGAGTTCTAACTCTCCATTTTGCAGAAGGAGACAATGTGTGCGACTGTTTTAAACAGTTCAGAAATTCTGTAGGAACAAAGATAAATAACAGAAGTGGCTGACCCTAAAAAATAACTTCGGTCTATGCTGAGTTTTACGAGACTCTGAACTGCCATGCAGCAGCGTATAGTGCATGCTACTATTTCTAAGGTGTTTTAGGCCGGGCCAGATGAGATGTGCTGACTTGCCACTGTGAATTCAAGGTGATGTTTTCTGTGCATTACCTAAAGTTGTTTAGGAACTGACTTTATATTCAGTGCCGTCTGATACTTAGATGCGAAAATGTCTGAGTAGAATGTGAATGCTACTGTTATTTAAAGTAAAGTTTAGTTATATGCAGCCTCCTATTACTCAGGATTTTACTGAGAATGCTTATCTCCTTTCTTTCACTTCTGCATCCAAATTACATGGAAAACATCATCCTCTGCTGAGGAAGTGGCTCAAGGAGGTTTGGCGTTCTTGTAACAACAAGCCAGGGGCACCGCTTCCTCCTTCAGAATACAAGTAATTATGTAACTGCAACAAAATAATACAGGAGCCAAATTTTAAAAGAATAAGCAGCAATTATTATCTGTCCCCATTGCTGCTGCTATGCTGTTGTTTCATGGCTGTGTAATTGACGTGTGTGACCATGATGCGCAGTCTCTGGCTTGTGTGCGTGCTTGATACGTCTCCATCCTTTCAGGAGTTCCCAATTGCCTGCTCTTTTTGATTGTTGGGAGTAGATGCTTACAAAGTGCTGTGTCCCCAGCTGGCTCTGGACCAAGGCTTCTTAGGCCTAATGGAAATACCCCTCCTTTAATAAAGTTCTTGTCAGTGGAGATTGCCACCTTCAACCATTTTGATATCCTTGGCACAAAGGAAATGCTGTTTCCTCCTTCTGGAGGATTAAGCAGCATTAAAGCTGTCTGTGGAGATTAGCACACTGCTGGGTGGTTGGTTTTTCTCGCCTGCCACCCTTGAAGGAATTATTGCTCCAAAGGGGTGCCCCACAAGGGGAGAGCTGTGCTGCAGACTGCCTGACATCAGCTTTGTTCCTTTCCCACTCTCTGCAAAATGCCTGCATCTGAAAATCAATTTCATCTGCTGCTTGGAGAGATGTTCCTGTGGTTGCATCTGGCACTGTGGAGCAGCAGTCAGAGGACTGATTGTACCATTGCAGCTCTTGGAATGCTGGGCCTCCCTCTCAGTTCTGCTTGCTGGGACTGGGAAGCAGTGTGGATGCCAGGCTGAGCTGGAGCAACTTTTGTCCCTGTGCACCAGGACTGCATTTGCACTGTTGACAGTTTTCCCAGTTTGTGTGGGAAATGCCAGAGATGAGCTTTCTGGGTCCCCAGGGTGTTGGGTGCACCAAACCTTTTCTTGAGAGGTTACCAGGAGGCAGATCCACCTCCTTCCTGGTAGGCTTGCTCTTGAGACATCTGCATGTCAAATGTAGTCTCAAAATATTTTGTAGTATGTGGATCCTTCTCCAGACAAGGGCTGGATCACCTGTCAAACGCAAACCCCTTCAATTACCGTTCTCTTATCTGCATTTTGGCTGGTGACCGTGCTGCTTTCTGTTTGCTGAAATGATCCTGGCAAGAAATCATTTAGGCAGCCTTGCCTTTCCTAGACGCAGTGCCTGAATGCCTCTGTCTTTCAAAGAGCAGTGTGAAAAGTTTAGAGAAATGAAGGTACCCTTCCAGATCAAATTCTGGACTTGTGAATTCCTGCTGTCCTCCCCAGAGCCTGCCCCAGGCATTCATCATGCCCACCATTTCCAGGGACTAGAGATCCTTTGCATCATGGGAGAGATGCTTGTTCCTTGGCAGCTTGTCAGAAGTGTGAGTGCAGGGGTGTATGTCAGGCTTCTGGTGCTCACTGCAAGGAGTTGCCCTGCAGGAGGGGAGGAAGTTAAAGAATGGGAGGAAATTGGAGGAAAGGCCACAGGGAGGCTCGGGATCACATTTTAGATCAGAGAAACCTCGTCCCTAGCGTGGAGAGATTTGTGTTCATCCTCATGTTAAGGAAGAGCAACCTGTCAGGCTCCCCACGGTCCTCTTGGGCAGGATTTTTTCAAAGGGCTGAAGCTACTTTCTTATCTCTTCCTGCTGAAGACTACTCCTTATCCTGATATATGCAGCTGGGTGCTAAAACAGACTCTATTTCACTCCTACACAATGTGCTCGATCACTTGATTTTCATGTAACGGGAAGCACTGAAGAGTATGATTCTCCCAGACATGAGGTGAGGGGCAGAAAATCTTGCTATTAGTGGTAGGAGAGGAGGGAAGGGGACTTTGTACACAGGAAGCATTTCACTTCTACAAAGCTGAGACAGATTTTTTTTTTTTTTAAATTTGAATATTTTAAAGGATTGTGGATTTCCATATATATCTGGAAAGAGATAGTTGAAGTGTGGACACTTGAGATTCACAAGCATCAAGCTCAGATTTCTTAAACTGACAGTCTTTTCTGTATCAAGATACTTGGTAAGTTCCTATTTTCTGGCACAAGGTTTATTAGGTATTAATGGGCCTGGAAAGGAAGCTAAAGAGGAGGGTAGAAAAAATATTTCCTATTTCTCCTGTCAATTTATGGGTTGGCCAGACGTTAGAAAACAAAGAGGCTGTACAAAGACCTTGCTAATAAGGCCTGGCTGCGGAAGAGCCTGTCCCCAGCTCTGGGCTTCCAGCCTTTTCCCTCTTGGCTACCAGTCTGCCTTCGCAGCGCAGAAGCAGGAGTTCCTCTTCAGTTACCAGCCCCTGTCTTTTGTTTCTTTAGATTTAGACCAGGCTTCTGCTGTTTCTCTTTGAGTTGGTCATGGTGATAATGAGGTCACAAATCTTTCTGTAGCTACCTGCTCTGCTCAATGCCCTGTTTGAAAGCTCCTTGTGAATATGTGTCTATTTCTCCCATCCTCTGGGACATCCTTGTACTTGAAACGTCTGTGCTGTTTCCCTCTAATCAATTAGCATGTGTAAGAAATGGGATTTGTGCAGGAAAACAAAGGGAGAGTTTCCCTGGATGGCTGATGCTTGAAGGAATGCTCTGAGATTCTGATGAAAATTGTTCTGGAGTCTCAAGGTGTTAATGTTGTGCACTCAGCAGTTTAAAATAAGCTGATTTTATATGGGTGAACTTCCTACCTGATTACTGAGAGGCGAAGTCTGTGGTCAGGGAGCTTTCAGCAGCCCTGGTTTTGTACTGGATAGCAATGATGTTTCTGCACCACTGCAGAAGCATTCCTGAATTGTTGGGCTGGGTAGAAGAGAACTGCACTTGCACCTCATTTTGGCTCCCACACACAACCCCCTCGTCTAAGGCCCTATTCTGAGTGCAGCCTAACAGCTTTGCATTTGATCCTTCTGTCACTGAAACCGACAGGAGATGGCTTATCAGGGGAGGCTTATCAGGACTGGGAACCTGGGTGGATATACTCCAAAGTGTGCGGTGTAGAGTATTTCCCTGTTCAAGTATCAAGGACTGTTGAAAGGGGTCTCCCTTATCGTTCAGCAGCAGATCTGAGCAAGAATCTCTTGTTACTGTTATTTTCTAAATCTGCAAAAGCAGCACGTGCTGTATTTTGGCCAGAGGAGCAGCAGGACCTTTCTGCTCCTGTGCCAATGAGGTGTCATTGTACTGATGGTTTCCAGTGGGTAATTCCACCCACCAACTACCTTGCTAAAAGACAGCTTGGAGGAGGAGAAAAGTCCTGTAATGATGGTGGTTCTTTCCCAATGAAACAAGAACAAGCAGGGATATCCATCAAACTGTTAGTCATGCATTTTATGTGTATATATGCACTTATATAGCGTAGTATATGTGAGTGTGTATGTGTATCAGCTATATTGCACTCACACTATCTATGAGCATCATCAATATCAGGCTTCAGAATAATAAGTAGCTCATGGGATATAAATGTATATTCAGTAGAAATTGGCCCAGCAAGTAATTTTGCTAATAATCCTCTTACTTAGTTTTTATGAAAGATATTAAGACTAGTGTGGCTAGCTAATAGATTCTGCCTCTTTAAGTGAGCTCCTTTCTTTGTAGTCCTGTGAAGCCTAGAGGGTATTTTTAATCATCTTTAAATGTTGGTTGTTTAAAAAAAAGTGAAATTAAAGGGTATTTTGGGATGTAGGTCTTTCTTTAAATACATTCCTTGTAGGTGGGGAAATCTACAATTTTTTATACCATAGATGCTCAAGCTCCATTAATGTGTCTTTGCATCTTGTGCATCGCTTGCATGCAAGTGCAGAAGGCGATAGATAGCATCTTACAAATGTGTAAAAAAGCTAATTGATTTTTAGTGCTTCCTAAAATGCAGAGCAGAAGCATGCTGCAGCCATTCTGAGTATGGAAGCGTGAAAATTTGCTTGAGAATTAAGCCAGAGGAAGATCTGATTCTGACCATTTCTTAAACGTGCAATGCCCAGGGAATTTAAAAGTCTTCAGTAAATGTATGTACTCAGTCTCTTATCAAAGATGAAGATCCAGAGGACCAGATCTTCAAATGTACTGTGACTGTGGGTGAGATCCCACTTAATGCTTAAAAATGTTTTGAGCATGTGCAATATACTTCTGAAAACCAGGAAAGCATATGGCGTTTGAGTGTTAACAGAGCAGTGTCTGCTGCAGTTTGAAAGAGGGAGATAGCAGCTTTGATTTCAAATGAGACATTCCCTGAGCTAAACTAATTTCTGGTGTAACATTACGAAAGTCAGTGTGGTAAACTGGTCCTCAGGGTTAATTCACTTAAGAAATTGCATGGAGAATTTTATGCCCATAAATTTATTTGTGGGGTTATGTTTTACACACTTTTTTTCTCCTTAGAATTGGATCATTTAGACTTCGTCTATGTTTGTTTGACAGTCCGTTATTTAAAACTGATTTGCAACAGTGCTTTGAGGCCAATTGGACTTTACTCTCTAGCATTGTAATGAACAAAAGCAGATATTTTTTTTCTGAGCAGAACTCTTTCTCCAGTCCCTTAGAGGAGAGAGGCAGTGTTCTGTACGCAAGGCTCTGTCCCAGACTGACTTCTTCACAAAGGTTTCTGTGAACTGCAAATGTGTCTTCAGTAATCAAATGTGTCTTAATTAGTCCAGAACTCTGCTCAGTATGCTGTCAGTGTTCAAAAAGAGCAGATATTTTTTTCTAAAGAGGAAAATGCAAGTTTGATTTGTATTTTAGGGCCTTGTCTCTGCTGCTTGGGCAGAAGCAGGCTTTGAGGGTAAGTAGGAGCAGAAATTTGAATGCAACATGAGATTTGGAAAAAATCACAACCCTTCCTTAAAATCCATTCAGAATCTACCATTATCAAATATATGTAAACCTGCACTATCCATTCACTTTGATTCCACACACATGCACAGCCATTAAGTAGGCATTAGTATGTTTTCCCATGTGGCTCTTCGACTGGGAAGAAGTAAGCATCAGTGATTTTATTTAAAATGCAACTATGCAACTTCTGGTTCCCCAGTGTCTGTGCAGAGATGTAATACCTAATCTACAAACCATCCTCTAGGATGAGGGAGAGAATTCCTCTCTGTATTCCTCACTTCCCAGTACAGATGCTTCCCTCTTTCCCCTGCCAAATGTGCCGGTACACCGAGGATTTCTGTGGGACCAGAAAAGAGGTTATCTAGCACCTTCCCCCACAAAGTCAGAGCATAGCAAGGGTCTTGGCCAGAGTGTCACCCTTGACCAGGAGTTTTCTGTGCTCCAGGATCTGCTGTGGATGATAAGGCTCATACCCCAAACACTTGCTGTCATGTTGCAGCACAGATGTGCAATGAAATTAGTTGCTGGGTCGTGGCTTCTCCTGCACTGGTGCCTCTTCTTGCGCTTTTCAGGCAAGCTGTACCATCCCCAGCACAGCTCGTGCCAAGCTGCAGCCTGGCCAGGTGGGTCTGGTCTGGTTCTCTGCTGCAGCCACTCTGGAATACCATGAGGAAGGAGCAGTCTCTTTCTTTCTGCCTTAGCTTCACAGTGCTTTGCTCAGAACTTGAGTGCTTGAGACCTGAGGTTTGACCTGTTGATAGAGGAGCAAGCACAGGCTGTCTCTGTCCAGCCTCCTGCAGGCTCTGCTCAGCCTCCTTGCTGCGTGTGGGACCTGTGGGGAAGTGAAAAGATCATGACTGCCTGTCTGTGAGTGGGGCAAGCTTGGGGAGGTGGCTGGCTTGTAACAGATCATGTGGGAGAGACTTGCTGGGATGAGATCACTCATGACTTGGCAAAAATAATACCCAAATGTCATCATCCGCAGTTGACTTCTTGCACTGTATTGGCTGAAGCGGAGCATGAAGCCTGCCCCACGGGCTGTGCAGGACTGTGCAAAAATGATCATGCAAGTAATATACTTGAGTCTTTTATTGGTCTTTGTGTGTACTGAAGGGTCTCCCTTTTCCTTTCTGTCAAATCTTTTTCTTAAGGCCACCTCTCTGTTTATGCCTTAGCAGTGTCTGCAGCAATAAGAGGCATACGACCTATGCATTCTTCAGTGGTTTTTTTCTATATAAATCTTTCTGATGCATTAGTTTGATATAAAACAATCTTAGTGGCCTTGGTGCTCAGCGTGAGGTTTCAGAGCCGTGGGGAGAGGGGCCTGTCTGTTCACAGTGCGCTGAGTTCTGCAGACAGCTCCCCCGACACTGTTCCACTGCACAGCTGAGGAAGGCAGCAGCTTGCTCTGGCCTGCTGGCAGCAGGGTGATGAATTTGCCTGGAGGTTTTTTGATCTGTGGCACTCACAGGCATTGTTGTGGTGGCAATGGAGGAACAGGGTCCTTGTGCAAACATTGCAAGCCTCATGTGCAGGAGTGCTCCTGTTTCCGTGGTGGCGGGCCGTGATTTGCCTGATGGTGCTGTGGGGTCAAACTGTGTAGGAGCTGTTTTATGTAGCCTTGTTTTCCAGAAACACAAGCGGCAGCAGCGGGCCTGCCAGCATTGACTGATCACTGTGCCGCTTTGTGCTTTCTGTGCTTGTTTAGGTTGATGACAACTTTGGGCATTTGACCACGTTGGTCTTGTTATGAGCCTCAGCACGCTGGGGATGAGAGAGTCCAGGCCCTTGCAGACCACTGGCTGCATGTGCACATCAAATTCCCTCCACAGAGAGCAGTAAAACACTTGGCATTGGCTAATCTGATGGAGGCAATCTGCTAGAGAGCAGCTCCGTGGAGAAGGACCTTGCAGTCCTGGTGGACAAGTTATCCACAGGCCAAGAAAGCCAATGGTATCCAGGAGTGCATTAAGAAGAGTGTGTCCAGCAGATTGAGGGAGGTCCTCGCCCTCTACTCTGCCCTAGTGAGGCCTCACCTGGAGTGTTGCATTCAGTTCTGCGCTCCCCAGTTCAAGGGGGACAGAGATCTGCTTGAAAGAGTCCAGTGGAGGGCTACGAGGATGATTAAGGGACTGGAGCACCTGCCTTATGGGGAAAGGTTGAGAGAGACCTGGGACTTGTTAGCCTGGAGAAGACTGAGAAGGGATCTAATTAATGTGCATAAATATTTGAGATCTGGATGCCAAGAAGAAAGGGGCAACCTTTTTTCACTTGTGCCCTGCGACATGAAAAGGGGGAATGAATGCGAGTGAGAGCACAGCAAGTTCCACCTCAATATGAAGAAGAACTTCTCTACTGTAAGGGTTACAGAGCCCTGGAACAGGCTTCCCAGAGAAGCTGTGGAGTTGTCTTCTCTGGAGACGTCCAAGACCCATTTGGATGCATTTCTCTGTAACCTGCTCTAGATTCTATGGCCCTGCTCTGGCAGGGGGTTTGGATTTGATGATCTCTGGAGGTCCCTTCCAACCTCTTAACANAGGCCAAGAAAGCCAATGGTATCCAGGAGTGCATTAAGAAGAGTGTGTCCAGCAGATTGAGGGAGGTCCTCGCCCTCTACTCTGCCCTAGTGAGGCCTCACCTGGAGTGTTGCATTCAGTTCTGCGCTCCCCAGTTCAAGGGGGACAGAGATCTGCTTGAAAGAGTCCAGTGGAGGGCTACGAGGATGATTAAGGGACTGGAGCACCTGCCTTATGGGGAAAGGTTGAGAGAGACCTGGGACTTGTTAGCCTGGAGAAGACTGAGAAGGGATCTAATTAATGTGCATAAATATTTGAGATCTGGATGCCAAGAAGAAAGGGGCAACCTTTTTTCACTTGTGCCCTGCGACATGAAAAGGGGGAATGAATGCGAGTGAGAGCACAGCAAGTTCCACCTCAATATGAAGAAGAACTTCTCTACTGTAAGGGTTACAGAGCCCTGGAACAGGCTTCCCAGAGAAGCTGTGGAGTTGTCTTCTCTGGAGACGTCCAAGACCCATTTGGATGCATTTCTCTGTAACCTGCTCTAGATTCTATGGCCCTGCTCTGGCAGGGGGTTTGGATTTGATGATCTCTGGAGGTCCCTTCCAACCTCTTAACATTCTATGATTCTATGATTTCAGGGTTTTATTCCCTTTACGTGGCTGCCTCTGCTGTGAGAAGCGAAGATGTTACAAACCACTCCTTTGCGCTTTTGCAGCACCTCCTCTGTTCCTTGATTCTTTTGGTTTGTTGGTGTCACTTAGCATGTTTATACTATTTTCAAATGTTTGTGCCACTCCTCTTCATCCCTTTTTTAAAATTTTATTGCTTTGTAGCATTGGGAAGAGCTTGAATGGTTTTCTTTTGCCTCTTTTTTTAACTTAGGAACATAAATTGTTATCTTCTTGTACTTGGAGGGTTTTTCCTTCACTCTCATAAAGGAAGTTTCTTCCCCACATCTAAACTTCTGGCTTCTGTGTAATTTTTTTTTTAATCTTTTGAGGAGTTTTCTAACAAAAGTGGGGTTAAATCAGAAGCAATACTTGTCAGATAGAGATATATTCTTCATCAGTATGTAATTACTTGTTCCCCACGCAGAGGGAACAAGTGGAGATTGTGTAGTTAGTGTGGTTTGAGGAAGGGCCTTGGCTCAAACCATTGCCTCTTCTTGCTGGTTTTTGCTCTGTGGGCAGCCTGGCCTGTGTGCTCTGGTGGGACCTGGTTTTCTGTGTTTTGAGGAGGGAAAAGACAAAGCTCTGTAGGTTTCCTTTTCACTGTTGGGGAGGGCTTGCTGTACGAAGGGAAGAGAAAGCAGTGCTTGGGTGCCAGCTGGGGTGCTGCCCTGTGGTTAAGGAGCCCCTGATCTGAAGAGCTCTCCTAGCCGGAGGCCATGCGGGGCACTGTCAGTGCTTCTTGCAAGAAGCTCCTTTTTACTGACAACAAAAGGACACGTCTTTACTGTGCCTTTTTCTGCTGCATCCAACAGCTACAATAGCGGCTTTTTCAGCTGCCACACAATAAAAATCTGGGTTTCATTTGAATTTTCAAGGTTGCTGGAAGTGCCTTTATTATTTGC
>VWZY01002641.1:54080-79397 GCA_013399075.1 Chloroceryle aenea | reverse complement strand
CCCTCCCCTTTTATCTTTGACTATGACAGCGTGACCTTGCTCGCGAAACAGGGCTGATGCTCGGACATCTGTAAATGAGGGAAAACAACCATTTATTTTTAATTTATTTTTTCAAATTTGCTTTAAAAAAAAGGAGCTTTAGTGGAAGCTGTTATTTCCTCACAATGAATGCTTCTGAGATGCTTTTTATTCTTGCTCGGTCTCTAAAAAAAGCTTTTCACACCCAAATCATATCTTGACCAATTGCCTGGTCCAAACTTTAGCACGCTGTGGTCCCTGGAATGAAATGTATTTTTAGATCTCCGCAGATTTATGGGTTTTGCCTCTAGCGTTGCTGGGACCATTTTTCATGAGTGAATATAAGCATGTGTGTACACTGCTGGGAGGCCGGATCTTTGGCACAGGGCCCTCCTTGCTGTAATTGTCATTCTTTTCTCCATCGTGAGCGTTCCTTTTCCAGGGCCGAGCAGAGCAATTGCAAAATTCACGAAACACGGTTACACAGAACGAGGCCCTCGGCCAAAAGCGGGCCTGTTACTGCCCTGGTTTTGAGAAGCTGTGTTCTGCTAGTGCCTATGGATAGAGTTTTTTCCTTAGGTTCTTCAGCTTGTAACATGTTTTCCATGTACCTGATCTGCACTTTGTTGGTAAAACAGCGTTTTTGTGGAGTTCTCTGTTTGGTTGAAAAAAACAGGCTCCTGCTGTGTCTGCTGCCTCTGTGAGAGCCGTAGCGTTCTTAGCCTTTTAGCAAAAGGCAGTTAGGCAATTTCGGTATGTCTGTTTCAGAAAACATGGAATTGCAAATATGTATCTTCCAAATCCCAGGAGCGAGGAGTGAAATCTGACCTCCCAGGATAAGAAAACTAAACTGTTGCAATTAATTCCTCTCTGACTGTAACCAGAGTCATTCTTGTAATCTAGTGGGAAATGGCTCGAGTGACAATCAATTTACAGTGTTGGGTTTATACAGATAAACGCTTCAAGGCGGATACTGTTACACCATTGAAAATTAAATAAGGTTGAATTAGAGAACGCTTCTGTTGAAATCGTAGCATCTCACATGGAGTAACACGGTGCTCAAATAAAGAAGGCTGTTGGAGCCTGCTCCTGAGGGTTGCTTTTTGTGGTCAGAAAGTCATTAAGAATTAGCTTTGTTTTTATGGTAACTTCATTCATGCCAGTGCCACCTCTACTAAATATTTATTCAAGGCATTTAACACCTTTGTTTTTGCTGTGAAGAGATCAAAATGTTGTCAAGAAGGCAGACTAAGCAAACATAATCATATGTCCCATTGAGCGGTTGTGTTCTAAAATGTTTTGCCAAAATCCAGAGTAAAGTGCCCCTCATGCTGCAAGACACGTTTCTTATCAACGCTGTGCTTTCGCTGTACAGCTCCTGCAGTAGTACTAACTTTATGCTAATCTTTTTTGGGAGGGGGTGTGTATCTCACTGGAAATGAGCAGATACTGGTTGTATTGCTTAAGACAGAACTTACTGTACCTTATGTTTGTTTTTAATAGAGAGGAATAAGCCAGCACAGGAAATGTACTGCCTTTAAAGTAAATCTATAGAGCTTCTCTGATTATTTTTCTAGTAAGCTGCAAAATAGAAGACCAGTAGCAAAGCTATTCTAAATGTCTCAAGATTTCCTCTTTTCACTGAATTCATAAGCCCCAGGCCTTGTGAGTTTACAGTGGAGATGCTGAATGAGCCTTCTTAGACACCTTTTTCCCACTGATTCTTAATATGTGCTTGATTTCTTTCTAGGGGGAGCTGGAAAAACTAAATCAATCTACAGATGATATCAATCGGAGAGAGACGGAGCTGGAGGTACATAATTCATCCTTGCATTTTCATTTTGTGCACATTGGATGTTGTGAGCAACAGAACAGCATTTTTGAGTTAGGTTCCCTCCAGAGTCGTACCACCCTGAATGGCAATTTGTCAGCCAGAGTCTGGTGGTGATTTTTTTCAAGGTGTGAATTGGGTAACAGCTGAAACAGAAAGGGAGGAAGTAGAGGGAAGCTGATGGTGTAAAAAACCCTATGTGGAGAACCCCACCCAACTGCCAAAACCTTTTTTTAGGTCTTGAAACTAAACTTAGACAAGTTTTGTTTTTACAAGTCACTCTTGGATTTGTATTCTTGTGATTATAGACAGTGAAAGTTTATTTGGTTAAGAGGTCTTTGCTGTACAATCACCTGCCAGGATCTCCTTGGTGGCTTTTTTTTTTTTAACTTATTAGTTTTGCCTTTTTTTTTGTCCTTACTATAAAAGGAAAATAATGAAGGAGAGTTGGATAAAAAGACTTCCTAGTTGGAAAAAGACATTTTCTAGGACACTTAACCTAATAGATTAGAAAAATTCTGAAGATACTGTTTATAAAACTCCAAATTTGAGCTTCAGCTACGTGGTGGTTATTCTGGAAGGCTCACCATTATTGGTGATGATTCTTGGTAGTATTTTAAAATATTGGTGCATCTACTGTATGCACTAAACAGAATACAAGGTTATGAACTGTTTTGGAAAAAAAAAAAGACAGCCTTGTCATGTGGCTATTTTCTTCTCCCTACTTGTTTGCATCGTGCTTTGTGGCCGGTAGATCATGAATTTATTGGCAAATAAACTTAGTGGAATGGGGGGCTATTTGTTATGCAAAATTAAACTATATTTCAGCTGTGAAAACTGTTCAGTGTCACTAGCTTGATTTGAATTTTATGAGTGAACTTTAAAAATCAGTGTGCTACAACAGTACCAATTAAATGTACTTCAGAACTATTTATATACGCATATTAAAAAAATCTCATTATATCTATATCTTTTCAGTCTCCTTATTTCACGCTGAGGTGCTGAAATTGAAAGATGGTGCTATGGATAGCTGCCAGGATTTCATTAATCTTGTCATAACCTTGCACTGAGGACATATTATGAAGCAGATAGAATAGTAATAATAATGCAAATGCATACTCATGAAATAAGTCCCAATGATTTAAGAAGGGATTTTTCTGCTTGATTAAAATTATTCGTGTGCTCAAGTGTTTGTAGAGCCTGGAGATTTGTAGCTACTCTGTGTATGATGCATGCTGAGCTCTAAAGGATGAAAGGCTCCTGGATGTATCATTGTAAATAAAAGGGCCGTATTTCCCTGTTAGCTTGATCTTCCATTGTTGCTTACTTAATCTAAGAAATACGACGTGTCAGGTAGTGCAGAGAGTAGGTACATGATGCTTTCTACCTTTATGTCATTAAATGTTTACTGCCCATCTGTCTGCAGTACTTGCTGTAAGCAGTGTTTGAAGGAATTAAGTTGAAATGTCATCACCAGTATGCTTTCTGAATGTTTCCTCTTTGCTTTTCATCCAAAAAATCTTACTGGATTGAAGCCAGTTTGTGGTATCATGCAACTGCATAATTTTTAATCTGGAAAGATTTTCGTTACTTTTGATCTGCTCAGATCTTGAGGACAAATGTAGTGGGATGGTGTAAGCAAGGCTTAATTTATATACATGTTGATAAATGTATTTTGAAGGACTCAAGACCTTGCTGGAGGAAAGATATTAAAAATACCCAAACTTGTGGTTAGAAGACAGTCCCTGCATTCATACACTGGACAAAAAAAAGAAGGTGTTGCCAAGCAGCCCTATAGGATAAATCTAGAGTTTGGCAAGGGGAGTTTAAAACTGAGACCATTCTGTTTCAAAGGCTTCCAAAATTCTTGAATGCTGCTGAAAAAGTGAGCTTCTGGGAGACCCATGCTGAGTTTGCCTTTGAAGATTTGCTCTTTTGGTTGTCATTAGCTGCTTTGGGTCCTCCTTGCTACCCCTTCCTGGTTTGTGGTGTTGCTGCTATTGGACAGTATTTCATCAGAAGAAAGTATTTTAGTTTAAGCAGACAACGGAGTTATATTTATCCTATTCTTCCCTTACTGTTTTCTTCATCTTTTCTATATCCTATCATAGCTGACTTTAATGGGAACGTAGTATCATTAAGCTATTTACAGCACAAGGTGCTGATCGCCAGCTTCCCTTGGCTTCCCTTTGTGGTATGTACATCCCCCCCTTGAATTATTTCCAGGAATAATCTGGAAAAGCAATGGGTGTGTTTGAGTAGAAGATGTATTTCTTTGAAGGGAGTTCAGAAAAAGACACCTGTGTTTTTGGTGACTTGATGTGCTCTCTGATAAGCAGGAGGAGTAACCTGGTGGCACCTCTAGTGCTGCGAGTCTGTTCTGGGCTTCCTGCAGCTTTGCACCATTACTCCAGTGGGACTGCTGGCTGTCTCCAGTGCCAGTTGACTGGGAAAAAGTGCTGTCACTGCTTCTAAACCCCCTGCTTTTATTCTCACCGTGCCTCTGGTCTAAATCTGCAAAATGGGAGTAAAAATGGATGCAAATTATGGGTCTGGAATCAGTAGAGGCTCATAGGATTTTGAGACTGCTCTCCTGGTGTAGCCACGGACCTGTCTGTGTTTGAATGATGTAGAAAATACCGATGCGTGCGCTGCTCAGAGAGGTGATGAAACAGGGAATTCTGTTTTATGTTGTTCAGCCTGCCATTTTTTATGAAAAAAAAACAAAACCAAACTTTTGCAGCCAAACTGCCATGTGGTCTGTTTTAAGTTGATCAGCCTGCCTTTATCTTTTAAAATAAGCTCTGCACCCAAAACACCTGTGAGGGGGAGGATTTGAATATGTGGCGTGACTTGAACAGAAGCTGCATCTCTTCTTTTACTTCATATAATCACTCAATTTTTTGCTCTTTTGACCCCTCCTATTAAACCCCGGAGAAATAGCCTGACCTGACGATGCTCACAGCCTGTTCAGGAGCTGCTAAAGGGCACAGAGTGGCTGGTAGTTATATGCTGCGTTAATGTATTGCCTGTTAATGAATCTTTGATTAGACTCGATTTAAAATCCATAATGCTGCTCATATTGAGTGCAACACTGAGTGTTACTGACACAGAAAAAGGATGATAAGGGTCCTCTAAGGGATTTAACATTTGGCTTCGTTAATGTCCCTGTTTATGTTTGAAGCGTCTGTGAATCTTGCAGTGGAGATACAAGGATGTTTTGACCAAATGCAAGTTAGAGCAGCACCTTGCTATTTGAGCTATTGTCCTGTTTATTGGAAATCCATCTCCATCCAAACACACACCACGAGTTGCAAATGTACTTAACAAATGTGTACGACTTGCCAGAAACACACACGTGTCTTTGACCTGCTTCCGAAAGTACAATTCAGATGTAACAAATTCACCCAGGGACCCTCTGGCAGCATTGCAGGGAGGGGAAATACAGCACATGCCATTAAAATGATGGTTGGAATCCCAGATGGTTGGAATCCCAGCTGGTTGGAATCCCAAATGTGGGCTTTGTGAAGAGTTTTTGTTTTTCTGGAGC
Organism: Chloroceryle aenea; assembly: GCA_013399075.1. NCBI lineage: Eukaryota > Metazoa > Chordata > Aves > Coraciiformes > Cerylidae > Chloroceryle > Chloroceryle aenea. The sequence goes on along the minus strand of VWZY01002641.1, from coordinate 73,998 downwards.
CACGAGCTTGCCACTGTTTGTTGAAGGGAGATGGCTGCCCATGAAATCTAGAGCTAAGCAGCTTTCAGCCCTGCTTGTTGCAACCATGGCCTGGTTAGAATCCTTCTTGTACGCCTGTCTAGACCCTCTAGTCCACATTTGCAGGACTTCCTGTTACTTTCAGTCCTGGATTGATTTATCCTAAAGGCCAGCCCTGGGTTGGTGTTGGATAGAGTCCAAGGAAGGGGTGCGTCAGCTGTGGTGCTCTTTCACTCGTGAGTCTTGCCAGCATTTGAACCCCTCTCAGAAGGGAAACAGCTATTTTATTTAAAGTTGTTCTTATTTCCTTGCTAAACTACTTGGTTCTGGGCTAAAGCTCAAGCTTTTGACCCTGTTACACACAAGAATTTGAAGTAGGCTTAAAAAAAGAAAGCTTCGATCTTTCAAATTTCAGAAAAATAGCCTGTCAGTGGCAAGAATCTCATTCCAAGTGTGCTGCTTGGCTTGGGGAAACATCTGTCTGTAGAAACATCTGCTGCCTTACTAGCATCCTGGTATAGCGTTTTCCAGTGTCCATAGAAGAGTACACAGATAAGGGAGAAGCAACTTACTGGTTGTTCTGCTGGCTTTTGGATTGAGATATACACGCATGATATATTTGCCCAGCACTAGCAGGACACATCTTCCTATGTCTCTTTATAATCTTGTTTCCATAGGAAGTGGCATCTATGTGTGAATTGCTTGTTGTTTTGCCTTCTGCTTTCATCCCTGGATGAGTAAGGAAAGGCTCCTTCCTCTGCTATGGCTCTGGAAAGATTTTGTTGCCCAAGTGAGTCAAAGGCCTTTATTAGATTCACATCCTTGAAGCAGAGATGGGTTTCTGGCTGAAGGGAGCAAGGGTTAGGCAGATAAGCCTTGTTTTGGAAGGAGTACCCAAGCACCTTCCCCTGCCTGCCTTCCTCTCCTGTTTCCTTAAGAGGACAAAAAATACCAGTGTATTTGTAGTCTCAGTCTGTCACTGCCTACAGGTAGGAGGTTAGAGCAAATTCCAAATACCAATTTTTATTGTTCTTAGATGGCAAATTAGTAGCTATGTGGAAAAAAGCACCAACCTTTTCCTCTCACTTAAGAATTGAAAAGTTAGGTAGCCCCTTCCTTACACTTTGTTTATAAGGTTTTGTATCAGTCTGGTTTACTTGAACCGCTCAGGCACCTGAGATTTTGAAAACGTCATTAACCTGTTTGGTGCTTTGAGGGAGATTTCTGTGCACATGCATGTGCTCTCTCCAGTGTAGGGAACTGGGAGGCCTACCTGCTTTCACACTTGGCCATGGTAATACTATTTTAACTGGGAAATGAGCTTTTGCAGCTGGTAGGCCTCTGTAGCAGAGGAAAGCAGGTATGGATGCTGCCTGCCTCTTGGAAATAGATGAAGCCTGTCTCTCAGTCAGCAGTTCCCTTTCTCATGTACTGCCCAGGCTGGTTTAATGGGTTGATGAAGGTTCTGCACATCAGATTGCCAGAAAGGTCATAGGACAATCTTTGTAAATGAATTTTAGATGTGCTTGGTACTAATGCTTCATACCTGGTTGATGTGTTAAGTTCATTTTAAAAGAAAATTGTTTGAAAATACACAGTTAGTGTGACGGGCAGAAATAGTTATTTGCCTGTCATCTGCCACCCGGCACCAGCTCGTCACTATCGCTCAGAAGGGAGGACAAGCACACTTCACTCTCCGACAGGTGCAGCCCAAGTACTTTAGCTGCTTTCCACGCTCGAGGGTGGGTCTCCAGTACACTGCGGTGTGGATGGCCTGTCATTAAGTGTTGTCTCTCCCGGTGCAGTAGCAGTGAGCTGCCCAGCAGCAACTTACTGGAAACAAATTCTGCTTTTAATAGAGATCCACTGCAGCAAAAGCATATATGGGGTCGAAGTCTGGTGTGCTCCCTGAAACTGTGCTTGTGAAATCTGCCATTTGGAGAAGCGCTAAGGATTTCCTGGACGAAAGTTGATGAGAGTGGAGCTCTTGCAGCTGTAGAACACGATGTTGAAGTGTAAACTGCAGCTGCTCACATGAAGCACTGAGTGCTGTGCCTGCTAGAGCATGTGTGATGATGAACACACAGGTAGTGCAAGTGTGCTTAGTAAGACTAAAACTTAAATGAGAAATTTCAACTGCTACTGTTTTGTGATTTTTGTTTTTGTGTCTTTTTTTTTTTTTCTTTTTTTACCCTGTGATGTGCATTGAGAGTAAAGTGACTTAACTGACTTTTGCCCAACTTTAAAAAGGTTAATTATTATCTCATGTGAGCATATAGGAGAGAGAGAACGTTGGCAATGTCAGCCTGTCAGCTTTCAGTATCGCCCTTCTGCTTGCAAAATCAGTAACAAGGTGTTCTTAAAAATGGTCACAGAAGATTGAGTCAATAGAGGGGGAATTATTTTTTGGAACAGCTGTCAGTTGCATTGCTTCTGTTACACTTCAGCTGATCTGTGATGTGTTCAGTGCAGTGATGAGAAAAACAGGAATGGTGAGTGTGCCTTGCAGGGTTTATATCTAAGGCTGCACGCTTGCTTTTGTCAATAACTACTGTTTCTGCTGGCAAAGGTCATCCTTCAAGAACTGAAACACAGAGAGTGAGGAGTGTTTGGAAAAGTTGTATGGCATATGCGGCACTGTCTCAGTTTTGCTGATGGCAGCAAGTTGCAGGAATTGTCTCTTCCTCTCTCCCTTAGCCTTGTGTGCTAGGTGAAGATCTGAATGAAGCAAGTTTGGTAGTTAAATAATAACACTTGTAGGGACACACATCACACCAGAGGATCTGATCAGTAAGTTGAAGGTGGCATGGATGTCTTCCTAACATGGATTTAAGTCTTCCCTCCTGCTGGAGACCACAGATGAGCTGCACTGTTGGGCTCTTCCTGAGCCTCTTAAGTTTTTGACGTGAGTGTTCTTACAATAAACACCATTAAGAGGATTTTTTGAACCACCTCACATGTGGGTCCAAGTGTCTCGGTGATAGTAACACAGGAAGCTGCATATAGAAAGAATTAAGTTACTGCCTTGACCACAAGCCCATCCTCCCCATTAAATCACAGATGCACTCATGTCATGTAAATAGCAAGTGGGCCAAGCCTGGCGCTCCTGGTGCAATTGCTTCGGTGCTTCTGACCTTTCCAGTTTCACATGAAGAGTAAAAATAGCACTACACCTGTATTTCTTATTTAAACTTCCCCAGGGTCATTTTGTACCGTCCCAGGGGTGGTGACTTTTGCAGATGAGTACAGAATTTGCTGTTGGTTTGACTGGTCTATTTTTGATGGGTTTTGCTGTGTGGTTTTTGTTCATTTTGATGTTTTTTTTTTCTATTTGCTTTCCACAACGAGTGGAAACTAGTATCCTAAACTGCAGCTTTCACAAATAAAGTGAAAATCAAACTTTTGGGCTCACTCATTCAGGACTGAGTTTTTAATTTTGTTCCTCCACTTGTAAGAATTTTTTTTTCTTTTTTGGTTAAATATACTTCAGTACTTAATATTTTTCTTGTAATATAGTCATTGTGCTTGCAGTCTTATTTCACTTACTGGTGAAACTCAGTTTGAGCAGTGAACCATATATATCATCCAGTACTTTAACTGGAAATATTCAAACTCTTCTCATGGAGAAAATCATTGGCTCCATCTGTGTTGTTTGGATGATACATTTCAGGCTTTCACTAAGAAATGATACTATTGACTGCATTTGGCTTAATAAAGTAAGTTAATATGCATTTAATTATCCATTTTTTACCTTGTTACCCATCTGAATATATCCTTAGAATAAATTGGGGTACCTTAAGAATCTAAAGCTGCTTGCATTTGACTGAAATATTACCAATGCTGGTTAAGGTTTTAGACACCACTAAAAAAGAAGCAAAGCTTTTACTGAAGTATGTTGCTTTTTCTGTAAAAAGTATTGTTGCAAGTTTTTCTGTTTCTGAGAGCACAGTGGTAGGTTCCAATGTATTTTAATCATTCCAGTGGATAAACAGTTGTGCATGCTAGAAATCCGCAACAATAATGACAAAAACCTCCTGAATTAGAGCACTTCTTTAAGCCAGCTGCTTGCTGATAATCAAAATGTCACTTCAGCAGTCTGTGTAAATCCTGCTCTCTAATTAGAATTACAGGGCTTGTCAAGAGCTCACATGGCCCTTCCTCTTCGTCCCCTGAAATCCTGGGCCAGATCCCAGCCTGCATTTGCAAGTCTGCAATAATTCCATAGATTCAGAGTCTGTGTTGGATGATGAGATCAAAATCAGAATCACTTTGCTTAGAGGTGTAGAGCAGAGAAAATACTTGAATTGCTTCAGCTAATCATGTGAAGAGGGCAACTCATCCAGTTTGGAAGAAGATAGAATTTAAGTATAGTAAATAATAACAATCAAATGGGAAGTAGGTGCCCTTACCCACTGATACAAGCTACAGCTGAAAAGATGGGCACTTATAGCAGGAAGTCTTGTCACAAGGACCTGGAAGCTTTCTGCTGCTATGAGCTAAGTAGGGTGTGTTTATGGAAGAGGAGATGGCTTGAAAATACACCATTTGGGAAGTATGCAGCTCTAGCTGCAGAATGCAGAACCTGTCCATCCTCGTCATGTTGTGAAATGGTGTCTCTAGGGGAATGGTACTTGGGGTGTGATGTGTGAAGGTTTAGGAGATGTTGATTCCAGCTGACTTGGCAGCCTGCTGGGGAGCCTTGGCCTGCCTGCTAGCCCCTTCTAGCATTGCCTAGGTGAGATGTCTTTGCCACTGAAGTCCCTCTCAGAACTTGTGATGCTGCTGTTTGTCTCCTTGCTGAGGAAGTCATTTACAAGTAGTTCCCAAGAAACCCTGTGTGGGATGTTGCTTTGTATAAAAGCTGTCCTGGGAAACAAAGATTTGATGTTCAGGATGCTGGCTTTTGGACACAGTTCTGGTTCCTATTATTGCCTCTACTGAAGAATTCTGGCTTAGTCCAAATGACAGCAACTGTTTTGAATGTGTCAGCTCACATGTGAATCTAAAGAGGAACCTGAAGGTAGGGACAAATGGGTATAAATAAATCTTAAAGCTCTAACCTATCTTTGCCCTTTCTGTCTTTTCTGCAATGTTTTGAAGGATGCACGCCAGAAGTTCCGCTCTGTGCTGGTTGAAGCAACAGTAAAACTGGACGAACTGGTAAAGAAGATTGGAAAAGCTGTAGAAGACTCTAAACCGTACTGGGAAGCTCGGAGGGTGGCCAGGCAGGTGAGAACTTTCTGCCTTATAAGCATCTGCTGGTAGTCAGAGAGCACATACGGATGGTGTTGCTTTCGGGCTATTAATAACGTCTTGAGCACATGCACTTGGCTGACACTGGACTACGTCTTGAGTTGCGTGTCAGCAATGTGAATTGATGGCAAAAATGTGTTTCTTCACAGCCACAGCTGCACATATTTGTCAGTCTAGGAACAGCTATGGCAGACACAAACTATCAATAGTAAAAGCCCATTTCTGTTCTCCCCTTCTCAATGGCTTTTCAGAGCCCTGCTCTTCACTGTCAATAGTTGTAATTGTTTGAAAATACAGCATAGACTTCATGTATCTGCTTTTTTTTTTTCTTAAAATGCTCAGCAACTGAATGGCTGTAACTGGAAGCTGTGGGGCATGCCTGGGGAAGCCTGATGGGTTTGGTATCAGTTAGGTTGTGCTGAAGCAGGAATGTGCTAAATGTGGCTCTGAAGTGTGTTAATTTTGGGAGAAACTGATCTCTGCTATCTGTGCTGTCATCAGGACCTTATCTCTGCCCCAACTACTAGTTGATAGGCACCTAAAATAGAGGTTTTTGGTTGGAAAGGGCCTGTGTGGCTGAGGGGGGGAAGGATGCGTGGAAGTAAGGTGTGATCCACTGACTGCAGGGAAAGTGAGAACGCTTGTGAGATGTCAGGCAGCTTCTCACCTTAGGGAAAAAGCAGCTGACAGATGAGCATGTGGTGGCTTAGGCAGCACTTCTGCTTGGTGTCTGTTAGGGGTTCTGCTGTTGTCTGAGGCTTTTCTTCTTTTCATAAAAGGGAGGCTGTTCCTGGGTGCTTCTGCTTTCTCGCAGGACAGGGAGAGGCAGAAGTAGGGTAGAAGAATGAAGGGAACGCATCCTTGGAACAAGGCAAAGAAAAGGGAGGCATGAACCCAAGCTTCGTTGCTTTGAAAGCTGATAAAGCAGGAATTGGGTTGATGGGATGTGGCATGCAAGATAATATGTGACCATGTTGATCCTTCAAATTGCACAGCATTGTGTTGGAGTCATTGTCTCAGGGTAGAGGGGATGACGTGTGGCAGTTTTTAGGCTCAATCCTTCAGACTAGCAGCTGTGTGGCAAACAGAGAAACTCCACTTCACAGTGCGGTGAGCATGGTACCTACTACTCACCTGCAACTGCTCTGAAAGCAGTCTCTGCTCATGGGGCCAGTGGTGGGTGTTAGAGGTAAACCAGTGGTGAGCTATGGAAAAAAATTACAAAATCTCCCATACCCTGCCTCAAGTGTGATCTTATACTTCTCTGACTGTAAATAGCTGTGTAACGCACAAAGCACATAGGACTTCAGGAGTTATGCTTGGGAAAGTCGATGGCAGAGACACATTCTCTGTAGTATAAAAAAAATCAGATAACTTTGAGGTTTGTATGATCAGACAGTGAGGGCAATGAACTTTGTCCTCTGTCCTGAAGTTGGCAGTAGATCAGGTCCTGAAAGTGGAATTTTTTTATTTCTGCATCTTTGCTGCCACTGAAATCCATTCAGCTCTGCTGGTTCAAAGGTGCTTTGCAAGAGCACTAAAAAACCCAGGTTTGTAGAATCGCTGTTCTGGTATGGGGCTTGTTGGAACCATGTTTGTCTCTCAATCCATTCTGTCATTAGCTAGGTTTAAATGCTGCTTATTCCAGACTTGTTTATTTGCTATACACTCAATTTTCTTTTAATTCCTTGATAGTCTGTTTGTTTGTTTAAGTAGAGATTCCCTTTTTCTAAGGGTACATTTCGCTTTTTTCCATTTTGTGTTATGGAGCTGGTCATGGAACAGAGCTCCCTCTTCATATCTGCTAGGCAGACAGAGCTGGAAGATGGTTTCCTTTTGGCTCTTTGTCTCATAAAGTATTGAAAAAGAAAATGTAAAGGCCAAGAGGAATATTAGTGTTGAAGGACAGCAAATGTATCTGGAACATACGTGATTGGAAAGATTGGTACCAATCATCAGTAAAACATCTGCCTAAAGAGTTTTTCTAGTCTTAATTTAGTCTAGAAAAGTTCTGTTTAACTGGGAGCATATTTGCTATATTAAAGCCAGGGAGAAGGAGTGAGTAGGTAGGGAAATGTGAAACTGAAGGAATGTACCAGAATATTAATGTTTTGGGGCCAGTCCACATCTCTCTTTACTTTGTAAAACTAGTGAAATCATGGAAACAGCTTGATATTTTTCCATTCAAATTTATAACAACATCTACCCTGTGAAGGCCATCTTCCTCCTTATGTCTTTGCAGTTATTTTAGAGCCATTAGGCTGCCTCTAAAAACACAGACAAAAGGTTCTCGGTGAGTGAAACAGCTTTAGTTAAACAATAAGGGAAAAAGGCATGACTGTACTGGTAAGAGAAAGGGAAGTTTGTTCTTCTCAGTAAAGGGAAGTAAAAATATGACCTATAAATTGAAGTCTTCTGGGAACAAAGAACTGCATAACTAGTGACATCTAGTTTGGCAGAAAGGCAGGAGTTGTGCAGAGTTGTTGGCATTTAAGATGTCAGCCGTAGTGTGAGTTGCCTGATGCAAGCTGTATTTAGTCATATCGAGGAGTTTGCTTTCACCTGGCACCAGCATGATTCTCTGCTGGAAATATTTTTTCATCTATTGAGATAAAGCCCATTAAAAAAGTATGAGGGCATTGATGTGGGGTCAGCAAAAAACAGTCCCCCAACTCCAGTACTTCTCTGGAGAAGGTTTAGGACCCTGAGCCCTTTTGTCTACTCACCCTTATCCCCATCTTGTGCAATCCTGTGTTGGCAGAAGATGGTGAATTCAAAACGATTTAATTCTCAGAAGTCCTGTAGCATCTTGTTTGTGTAACGTATGCCAAGAGAGCTTCAGCTTGGCCTATCTCAGGGTGAAGCTTTGCTTTAGCAGAACAGTGGTCCCTTGGCATCAGGATTGGAGTGCTTTGTCCTCTGAAGTGGTGGTACAGGGAATCAGGATGCTCTTGGCATCAGCAAAGCAGTAATATTTTGATTTTGCAGAGGCTGACCTGACAGCTAGCTGATATTCTTGCCCCTGTAGATTTCATGCAACTTCTGCTAAGACAATTTTATTGTGATTCCTCATTTGTTATACCCATGGGCCTTTTGCATTGATTGCAGGCACTCCTTGCTGTTTTGCAGTGTTTTGATCCAAATGTTTCATTTAATCGAATTTAATGTATTTCTGCTCCAATAACTTTATTTTTTTTTGCGTTTGGCATATTATATTCTCATGTTGTTCTTCAACTTACACCATAATACACATGTCCAATGGAAGAACCTTTGGACAGAGTGGAGAATTGCTCTGTTCTGTATGACCATGTTGCAGCAATATGAAATTCCTATAATCCAGAAGGTGGTCCAGGTTCTAAGTGTTGCAAAGCTCAATCTTTCTATGTCCATCTGACTGTTTTTTTGTGTTTGTTTTCTAGTCACCTACTTCTCTGGTTGACTAGTTGAAGAATTAGACTTTTTTATTTGGCCAAAGATAATGGGGAAGAAGGGTGAAGTTGCTGGTAAACGTTAGTAATGTAAACAACACTGTATGTCTTAAGCCACTGTTAGCATTTTGCAGGGCCAGTGATGGGAAGTGCCTATGCAATAGTGTCTGAGCAGGAGCTTGAGGAGTGTGTTCCCTCCCAAGTGACAGCATGCTCCAGGACAGGATCCTCTACAGCAGCAAGTGCGGCCCTATGGCATCAATCACTGGGCTGGGAGGAGATAATTTTGTGCTGCTGCATGGCATAGATAAATTACATGGTCTCTTTGCTCCCATATAAAATGGAGCTGTTGGGCTACTGTGAAGCTGAGGTCATTAAGGGAAGTAGAAGAACTTTGGGGTCATTGGGTGAGAGATGCCATTAAAAAACTGCTATCTGTACATCATCACTAATGAACCCAGGGACAAGCTGAGTAGGACTTGCATTTCTGCTTTGCTTCTGCTGTAAAAAAGATCTGATAAAAATGTGTTCCCACCTGACCCCACAGTTGATGCATTTGTAAGAGACCCTAACCTGAGGAAAAGCCCTGTGATTGTTGCTTGTAATTGAGCCGTAGCTCCTATTACTGTGTGTTTTTCTTGCAGAGTGAGGAGTTTGGTTCTGGTCCCCAATATTGGCTCAGTTTGGGAGTAGTGTGGATGCTTTGCTCAGTTTTAGTAGTGAGCTTGTTTGGGAGGGACATCATTTTGCTTTGTGATAGTCCCCTCATCCCACCTGACTTACTTAGCTTTCACAAAAGAGTGTTAGAAGATTTGCTTCAGGCAAAACCAGATGAAAACTCTATGCTAGGTCATAACTATATGCACCTCTCACTCAGGGACCTGTCTGTAGCAAGTGTTCAGAGAGCAGTCTGTTGAAGGCTGTGCATGTTCTGCTTCCTCTGGGGTCACTCTGGTTCAGTTTTACAACTAATTCTTCTTTTCCTGTTCTCGGCATATTTTCTTAAGCAGCAGCTTTTATCTCCTAAGGCTTGGGGAGAAATACTTTTGAATCTGTATTGCAACAATTCTTTCCTGCTGAAGTCTTAAGTGTACCTGAGAAGAAACACAGCTGATGAACAAGTAGGTAGTGTTCAGCAGAGGCAGCTAACCTGCTGGATCCCCTGCAACTTCTTACGGGGCAGAACTCCTTCCTCTCACCTCACTAACATCCTTTTTCTCATACATGTTTTATACTGGATTGCCACATCTGTTTGAAGAAATCAGCTGACAGGGTCAAGAATTACTAGGGGTCAGGCTTCAGATATTCAGACCCTGGTTCTCTATTCTGCCTGTCTTGACAAAACTTTGAGCCCTTAGTCGCTGATTGTAGTCAGTGGTGAGAGACGTGGGTGTGTTTGGAAACCCTTCTGAGGTACATACATCTTCCTGAAATGTAGAGGGATTTAAGACCTCTTGTCTTGCATTGTCCAGCCATTTGGAAGTTGTCAGGTGGATCCTGCATCAAGTGTTTCAATGAATCTTATATCCAGAGTGAATCAGGGTGGAAAGTTGCTGCTGTAATCTTGCAGAACAGGAATGGAGGAGGAACTGAGCTGCTTGATGGTGAAGATGGGAGGGTTGTAAGCAGATGAAGGCATACTTACCTAGTCAGAAGACTGTTCCTTGGCAGATGAGACCGATACCATTCTTGGCAGAAGACAGGGTTGCAGTGTCTGTAAATGAACAAAACCTTCCCCAAGTGGCCGTTGCATCTCCGTTTCTAGGTGTTCAGCTTGAGATGTCTGAAAGTAGTGTAGTAAGTTACAGATGGTAACTTTCTTAGCTCAGGAGACAAAAGCTTTTTAAAATCACATAACTTGAAGGCTTAAAACTGCCAATCACCCCTAATAATTAATTAGGCACTGGAAACTGTGGTCTCTCCAATGTCACTTCCTACAGCACCCAAGTTTCCCATCCAAATTCACTCAGAGCTAATTGGATCACAGTACCATCTGGCTCTGCTGTGGAAAAGAAGCAGCATTCCATGTGGGCAACAGCTCCTGGGTCCAGAGCCAGCAGTGGTGGGTATCTAGGTCCTTCTCTCTGTTTCCCAGGCACTAGATATGTTATCCATAGGTATAGTGGAAGTAGCCATGTCATAAGGAATCTCCTCTTCGATCCTGCTTCTATGAACTGAAGTCCTTGTGCTCATGTTTAAGACAACAAGGAGTTAAGATTGATTCTTATTATCTGGTAAGCTTATCTTGGCAAAAAAAAAAGGTGGAGGGAGAAGGAACTTGAGAAGCAAAAATTAAATGTCAGCAGAACTGTGACAGACTTGCATTCCTGTTTGGCATCTTGCCATGGAGCTAGTAAAATGCAAAATTATTGGCACAGCTACAGTGGAACAACCAACTGACCTTGCCTGCCTGAAGGAGTGTTTCTGGTTAACTGTTTAGAAACCAAAAAAAATATCTGGTGGAGTCACATTTTCAAAGCAAGGATCATAAACTTGGAAACAGACTTTGATAAACTTTCTTTAAATCCTTTCAAATGCTTATGAAAACTCCCAAACACCCAGAACACTCGCCTGCTTTCCATGGCTGTATTTCAGTGCTGTGATTTTGTTGGGAAGTAACGATTGTCTGTGCAGCACTGCTGCTAATGGACTGTTAACTCCAGTCTCTCTGACAGCTTGTTCATCTTGCACATAGACAAAGCAGGAGAAAACAATATGTGCAAAGGTGTCCCTTTTATCTAACAAGAACAACTCCTCTCAAGATGGGGTCCGGAACTGCCATTGGATCCTAAGAGCATTTTCACCCATGTCTGTGGTGGTGGAGCCATCAGAAGTTGTTTATATGGATGTTGCTGCTCTGGCCATTGCAATAATCAGTCCAGGCTGACAGCATAGCGTATGTTTATGTGCTCAGCCTGTGCTGACAGTTTGCCATTTTAATTGAAGGTGCTGTATTACAGCTGCCTCGGGGGCTCTTGGGAGCCCCACAGTAGGTGTGAGGACAGAGAAGGTAAGGATTTCTGGTTTGGGAAGGTGGGGTGAAGGGTGTGAGAAGCTGCTTGCTCCCCAAGTGTGTATATCAACCCTATAGAAATAGCTGCTCTGGCTGGTTTTGGATTACTTTGGTGGGATGGAGAGGCCACTTGGAGGCAGGGGAGCAGCTCCCTTCCTCACCTCTTGGTGTCTGAGAACTTGTCTGTGGGGTGGAGGCTGACGTGGTGGCCTTGGTTAACTCTGGGACAGGCCAGGCATGGGAGGCAGGATGCAGCATGAGCCTTGCCTGGGAAGAGGTGGCCAGGGATGTCTGAAGGGAAAGGAGACATGGAAGTTGCCACTGGACAATTGAGGAGCCCAGCACGGTAAAGAATGGTAAGGAGGTGAAATGTGCAAGAAGTAGTGCCTGAAAGGACAAAGCATGGAGGCTGGGGGTTGTACCTGATGTCCAAAGAAGTTCTGTGTGTCCTCTTTCTCTTTCTGCTCCCTGTGGACCTGCTCTAGACATGAACCCCTTCTTCCCACCAATGCTTGCCTTTTTTTTTTTTGTTGTTTGTTTGTTTGGGTTTTTTTTTTTGTTATGAAACACATCATTAAATCTTGGGGAAACCATGTCAATGTGATGTCATTCCTCTTGTGAAATGTGGCGTTGCTGTGATCCCAAGGGGTGTTCTCAGTATATTAATCTCCCTTTCCATGTGGTGCAGGGCTGGCTGTGGGGCTGGGCACCCATGTGAAAAGGAAATCACTCGAGCAGGGGAATCTGACATCAGTAATTTTATTATCGAGGGTGAGGAGTCACTTCCTGGACTTCCACCAGGGAATCCACAGAGTTTCATAAACTTTATTTCTGAAGCAGGATGCACTTTAGGTTAAGAAAATGTTTTGCCACACTCAACATTTGTGGTCTCATCATGTTTTCCCAGTTGTGACTGAAACCTTGTGAGCTGTGTGTGTAGGAGTCGCTACCCTGTGTTCACATACGTATGGCTTAGTATTTCACTGCTGCCAGGCAGAGCTTGTGCTCAGTGTGTTCTCTTTGCTCCACCTGAATGATCAAAACCTGAAAACTGTCCTTTTTAGTCTTGCATTATGGTTCTGTTGCATTTTCCTTCAGGCCAAAGTTGTGATGAAACCAGCAGGGAGCTCAGGGATGCTTACCTGGGTCAGCCAGCTGGGGTTTGCCTGGCTGCTGCATTTCATACTGTTGTTATTTATTTACTTAAACTTTAAGACTCAGTTTGTCATTTGTGTTCTGGTTGTGTCATCTGCTCAAGCAGTGTGATATTTGAGTGTCTCAAACTGACTGTCCTTAGACTGCTGAAAAGATAACAGATGTTGCTGGCCGGATTTGGAAAGTTACGCCAAAGATCCAGGCTGTGAAGGAAAGCTCCTGAATGCATTTGTTTTCACATCAACCCTGCTAATGCAGGATAGTAGGTCAGTGTGACTGGCAGGTTTCTACCTTCTTAATCCTGAGCAGCTGGAAATCTGCCCCGTGTTTGGGGACACTGACAGCTGCTGCTTCACAGATGAACTGACAAAGATCCTTGCCTGATTCATATTTAGTGCTCTTTTACTTATATTTCCTGCAGACGAGGAGGCATCTGCAAATACTATATTCTTGGCACCTCTTGGTAGCAGGAACTGATTTTAAGCCACTTGGTTGTTGAAATACCTGTATAAATAAATTCTGTGCCTGTATTTTCTCCTCTGAAAGTTAGACTACTTGTGCCTGTGTTTACTCTGCCTCGGTGAATGGGTCTAGTTATTTTGGGTTGGTACTTATACATCCTACAGTTCCGTTTCATGTGAGCACTATTCTGTTGATGGATGATTAGTTTGTATAAGCTATTGATGCAAAAAATGTAATTGGTCTTCTTACTAGTAGAAGATGTGCCTTGGGAGGGCTCCTTTATGTAAATTTGTTAGCTGTGCACTGTAAATTAGAGATTCTTCCCTCCTCTGCTTTTCTTCCCAGAAGTAGAAGAAAATACTGTTTTCATCTAAGTGTTTTGAAGGATTTATTTGTAAGAGATGAAAAAAAATTACTCCTCCTTTTTTGGTGTCTCTTTCTCCTGCTTTCTCCAGCCCTACAGAGCATCCATCAGTTCTTAGCTGTTCTGGATGGCAGCAATTCAAAGCCAGCTGGCTGTTCAATCCCCTCTCCATTAATTGTCAAGAACACAATGACCTCATTATTTTGCCTACCCTTCAAGAATGGGGTTTGGTTTTTTTTTTCCTTGTTCTTTTTCTGTTGTGAAATACTAGGAGTGTTGTGCAAGTAGGTCTGAAATATTGGAGTACTGATGTGAAAATTCCCTCTGTTCGTTGGAGTAACCAGGAGATGGCTGGGGCAGGAAAGTCTGGGGTGGTGTTAATGTTGGCTGATTTAGGCAAAAAAAGATGCAGGTGATCTGGCTTTGATGCTTAGCCATGGGTTCAATGGCAAATGCTGGATCTCACGGGAGAGTGTAAGTAGTTCTCAAAGGGTGCTGGCTTGTGAAAAGAGAGATTAATTCCTTTTTCCTCTGCTGTTGTCTGAAGACTTGATGAACATAATTTTGCTCCCTCTTCAGTTTGGGAAAACCCAAGAGATTTAGACCATGGGGTCCTTGCATGGCTGCAGCGCTTTGCATGGCTATTGCCAAAAGGAAAAACTACAGCATTTGAAAAAACACCAGTAATTGAAAGGGAAGGTTGCTTTGCTTTATCTCTTACTGTTTCACCTCTCAGGCTTTTTCTGGCCACTAGTAAAGGGTATTTCAAGAGATCGTGAGCCACAGACATGATCATCTGTTAAAAATAGTAGCTGGCATTTGAGTCTGAGCTACTTGAGGTCAGGGTAATATCCATGTACCTGTCTTGCAACTCTGGGGAAGTTGTTCAGCCACCCCATCTTTATTATGTACAATGGGAGTACAGGCAGGAGTTTGTTATGGAGTGATAAGAGCTCATGCTGTAGGGGCTGCTGCCGAAAGAAATCTGATAGGGATCTCGGTTGATGTCTTCTGGGTGTGTTTCATTATAACCTCTAGTAAAACTGTACAAATTCGAGTTCTTGTCTGTTCTTGCTGGAAAAGATTATCTGCAGAGTCTTCTCCCTCTGTAGCATGTGTGGGAATAGCTCTGCATTGGCTCAATTTCTGTAAGAAAAAAGTCTCTGTTAATTACAGCAAACTTGCAGTCCTATGGCTAGAAAATAAATTTTACTACCAGGATGTTGAAGAAATGTCCATCTTTTTCTTGTGTGAGTGCTTCTGATGGTGTTGTGGGGTTTTCGGTTTGTTTTTTTGGGGGGGTTGTTTTGGTTTGGTTTGTTGGGGTTTTTTTGGGTGGTTGGGTTGGTTTTGGTTAGGTTCCCCCCCCCAGTGGTAACAGGTGATAATGGGTTGTTTTTAAAGGAAGATTTCATTGCTGTGAAGGGAAATTGAAATTGTGTCTGCTCCTGCTGCTACCTAGACTTTTTCCTTCAAGGAATGGACTTAGCCTTTCATTTGTCCAGCACACCACCCCCAGCTTTTCCTCTAAGTGAAGCAAGCCTGTTACTCTAACGTATAATTCTACTTGGAAACAATTAATGGCCCAATACATTAATTATCTTCAAGTCCCTTAGGAAAATGACTGCTCAAAAGGAGCTGTGAGCGCACTGTCAAAGATGTATAAGGTCAGCCTGAGCCTTTCTTCCAGCTCATGTCCCTGCTCTTGAGGACATGCAATTGCTGGTGGGTGTGAGGCTTTCTGGGGACTGGGAGAACTTGTCCAGAACAGCCTGTAGCCCAGGTGAAACTCCTGCCCACGTGCCTCGTCTTCATTTTATGTTGGTATGCACACAAGCACAAGATGTGCTTTCAGAACCAGGCTGCCAGTCCCTTGCCAACCCTCTGGAAACTTCTACTTGCAAACATTTGCTGCTTTGGCAGCAATTAGGTGAGACGTCGATCCGGTGTTTCTCCTGAATCTGTCGCGTCTGTATGTGCTTAAGATTTATTATCTTGGCTAATTAGCAGGATCCACTAAGGCAGGCAGTGTACGTCTTGCAGCGCATATTTGTGCGAGTTTGCTTGCTTCTGTACTTGATTTCAGCAAAGTTGGCTGCTGCCAGATGAGCATGTAGAGCTTCTGTAAACCTAGAAACCAGCTGTAAGCCCTAGACTCGCTGAGTCACTGCCTAAGCTCTCAGAATGAAGGTGCCTGTTGCAGGGAGGATTATCTTGGTATTTTCCTCTCTTAATAAGATACTTTACCTTGGAGAGACAAACCTGGATACATTCTATGATTCCCCCCTTCCAGAAGGCAGCAGTTTATGATTTTGGCCGTAAACAAGTGCACAACTATCAAGCAGATGGTAGTGAGTCCCGAGAAAACTGTGTATGGATGGTATTAGCATGAACAATTTGTCATATTCTGGTTCCATAGACTTGTTAATTAGTGTGAGTAACTCCAAGCAGGCCAGCATCTTGCAACTGCCTCATGAAAAATGAGGGAGGGCCAAAAGGCCTGGGTAGTACCTTGCATACAACCTCTGTGCCCAAATGTGCATCACCTCCCTACTCCTGTGAGACAAGGAGCTAGGTCAAGTAAAACCAGCAAGGAGTGCAGTAGGTTTCAAGTAACTGAGTGCACTGTGGTGATGATCATCTCAGGGATGATACTCTTGCCCTCGTTTTACAAGGTCCTTGTGTACAGCCTAGATGAGAACCACCAGAAGAGAACAGAGGAGAGATGGCAGCTGATCATTCAGGCCAAGCCAGCATTGTTTTTAACAGTGTTTAAGGAAATTGTATTTTTAGGTATTTTCTTTCTCATTTCCTGCCATAGCTCCTAAAGAAGGGAGGTGGGATTTTTTCTTTAAGGAGATCAGCTGGTAACAGAAGTATCTAATGAAGTGAGCTGCTGGTTGTGCCCTGAACTTTTTGTCTCTTGGAATATGGCTTGTGATCCTGTCTTAAAGGAGTTACACACATCACCTAACTTCAGCACAGAACTAGATGTCTCTCAGAAAGTACTTTGTAGTTCTGCTCTTATTTCCAGGGCCTTTTTATGAACTACAAGTTTACCAGGAAAAATAAAGCAGCCAGGAGTCAGGGCAATTCTCTAACAAGCTGTTAGAAGAGGAGGGGGTGGACACATGGATAGGACCAAAAAGCCCAGCAAAAGAACAAGACACCTAATAAAAAACAGAGGCTAAGGGACATGAGGTTATTGTATTCCACAGGCATTTCATTAGTTATGCACAGGGAGGAAATGGTTGGTGCTCCAAAAAGCTCTAGCAAATCTTATTTTCACCTTTACCTCCCCTTCGCCTTCTTTACCCAAATAAAAATCTTCAAATCTGCTTTTGAAAAAGCAAAATTTAACCCATATACAATTTTGTAGCATTTCAGTAACGAGCTTAAAGAATGAGAAGGTGTTTCAGACTCTGGAGAGACTGTATTTTCTGTCAGTAATGCAGACAATCATCACAGATTGATATATAGCTCACAAAGCTGCCTAGATCTGCCAAAATGAGGTCACTCTTGAGGTTTTGGATTTTGTAAGTTGTTTATAAGCAGCTATACACAGCCTACAGCAAGAAGGAGTTTCTGATTTTTTACTACCTCTCGGTTCTGGTTTGGCTTGAAGTTTTTAGTCTGTAGGCAGGGGGGGAAGGAAGGTCGTCATGGTCCTTAAAAAAACCAAACGCGGGCAAACGAAACCCCTACCTCCCAACTGCACCACTAGTCTGATTATTCAAGAAAATAAATTAGTGGATCTGAGAATCTGGGCAAAGATTCAACATTGCTGCAATTTTTTTTGCATCTATGTTCTTTGTCTTTGAGAAACTATACAAAGAATGATGGCATTTGATAGAAATGCTGGTTGTAGATGACCTCTGGAGGTCATCTGATTCCAACCTCCTGCTCAAAGCAGAACTGACACCCTTGCTGGATCTTATCAACCATGGCTTTGCCAAGTCTTGAAAACCTCAGGAGATGGAGATTTGTAACCTGTCCAGATAATGCGTCTGTGGGTCATGTTGCCCTCTTCACAAGAAAAACTTCTTAATTATGTAACCTGAACTTCCAGGCTGCCATCTGTGGCTGTTGCTCCAAGTTATATCATCCAGGACTGCTGAGAAGCATTTGTTTGACTCTGTCATCTTTGCAGCTCCCTTTCAAATTTTAGCTGGCAGCTAACTAGTTTACTCCTTAGTCTCCTCCTTGATAGGTTAAAAAAGCTCACATCCCTCAGCACTCCTTGTAGGCATCACTGTAGTCCTCTGGGCCCTCTTGAACTGGAGGGCCTGGGTGTAGTATTTGGTGTGGAACCTCACCAGCAGTGATTGGGAGGAATGATAACTTCCACCAGTGGCTAGCTGTGCCCTCTTAATGCAGCCTGGGAAATGGTTTGCCTTACAGCAGGACTGCACCTCTTCAGCTTATTCAGCCCAATGCCCATTGTATTGTGCAGGCCCTTTTCAGTAGGGCTGCTCTTCCTTCTGTGCTGATCGTGGGATTGTTCCACCCCTGGTGCAGGGCTCCACTCTTCTCCTTGTTGAGCCCGGTGAGGTTTCTCTTGGCCCAGTTGAGTTTTACAAGGTCTGTCTGGGCTGAGGTTCTGCCATTTGCCTTTTCAACCACCTCCTCTAACAGTATCATCCGCAGATTTGCCAGGGGTGCAGCTCTGCAGGATTGTTGCGAAGATGTTGAGCATTGTGGGCCCTTGTGTTGACATCTGGGCTGCTGCTCTTGTTACTGGCTGCCAGCTGCATGGAACAGGTTGAGGAAAACCAGAGCCAAAGCAGCAGCGCTCAGCAGCCAGTCGCTGTGGTTGCTGCAGCGAGCACTTAACTCACCTTGTAGGCTTCTGACTTACTGAACCCCCTGCAGTGGTGGGTGAGACAAGTATGCTGTGGGTCAGCGAGTGGTCGTCCTGATGTCCTCAGCCCAGCCAGAAGCTCATGTGGGACACTGTGGTGCAGTGTCTGTGATCAGCGTGGTCCCTGAAAACCAGCAGTGCTATGGCAGCTCTGGTGGGTGACTGGTGGAGGCAAGTTATGGTTTTAAAATGGGTTTCCTGTTGTACTTCATGCAGCCAAGTAGCTGTGCGATGTTGTTAAAAGAATGAGAAGGGGCCAGAATGGAAACATCTGAAAATCGCTTCCTTCTGAGGAGTGTGACTGGAACACAGTTAATCGTTACCTCTTCGGTGATAAGCAAATCCGTGTTTACTGGTCGCAATTAAACTATTGTTTTAAAGATAACGAGTGGGAGAGACATTGGCTTCTCCGTAACAAACAAGTGCCTTTTAGAGCAAAGGCCTTGGGCCAGCACATGGTGTGCCAGTGCCTTGCTCTGAGCAGCAGCTGCGTGCTCCCTTCATGCTCCAGCTTCCAGTGATTTTACACATAGGGGGTGTTCATGCCTACTATTGGTAATAACACAGAGCTGCTGAAGTGAAGTGGATGTCAAGACCTTGGCAGTGTGGGATGAGAGAGGCTCATCTGGATAAACAGGAAGCCAGTTTTGGAAATACTTGAAAATAAGTGATCTTTGCTGACTGATGTTTCTCATGGGAGATCTGCTGGTTGTGTTAGTGATGCCCAGTTTGTGAATTTATCAACACTTGTGATCTAGGCCTCTGGCAAGGGGGGCTGGCCAAGGGGAGAAATTCTGCAGCAGGCTTGGCCCCCCAAAATGTACCCTCGGTATCCATTTCTGGCAGCCTGGCTTGGCCGTTAGCTGCGTGTACATGTGCTTGTGGGTCAGAAGCTGGGCAGGGTCTACCACAGTGTATTAGATGTCAGGTAACCTTGAAGGAATGGTATAGCCGTGTGGCGCTGTATTCTGGTGTCAGTGGTGCTGTGCAGTCCCATATAACTAAGTAGGCAAAACAGAAAATTGGAGATTAGGTGAAAAGAGGAAGAGGAGTATGTCTCAGCTGATGTTAAGGCATAAGATTCAAGCTATGTGCGGTAGGGTGGGAAAAAATCCTATTTTAGCTCAGCTGGCAAGAGCTCCAGCTACCAAGAGGGGTTGGGGCAACAAAAGCTGTGTGGACTAAACAGAAAATTGTATTTCATAATTAAAGAATACAGCATTTTCTGCTTTGAAGGTGGACAAACAGATGTGTCTGTGCTGGTCTGAAAATGTGTCTGTATGCTGCTGCCTGTTCCAGAAGAGTGACTGCATTTTAAAAAGTGCCTGCCTGGTTTTGTTTTATTTCATTAGCTTGCTGTGGCA
>VWZY01002641.1:7318-51315 GCA_013399075.1 Chloroceryle aenea | reverse complement strand
GAAGGGACTTGAGCACAAGTCCTATGAGGAGAGGCTGAGGGAGCTGGGGTTGTTTAGTCTGGAGAAGAGAAGGCTTAGAGGTGACCTCATCACTCTCTTCAACTACCTGAAGGGAAGTTATAGTCAGGTGGGGGTTGGCCTCTTCTCCCAGGCAACCAACAACAGGACAAGGGGACATGGGCTTAAGCTCTGCCAGGGGAAGTTTAGGTTAGATGTTAGGAAGAAATTCTTTACCGAGAGGGTAATCAGGCATTGGAACGGCCTGCCCAGAGAGGTGGTGGATTCACCATCCCTGGAGGTTTTTAAAGAGATTGGACATGGCCCTTAGTGCCATGATATAGTAATTGGAGTTGGATCAGGGGTTGGACTCGATGATCTTGGAGGTCTTTTCCAACCCAATCTATTCTATGATTCTATGATTTCTTCACACTAAAACCTCTTCATTTATTCATAAGATTTCATTTTCCTTAGCTTAGTATTCTGTATGCTGGAGTCCTTTCCCTTGTTTCAGCCTCAAACTCTTCTGTATATCATGACATGTTAATTTGTTATTTTGTTGTGTCAGTCATGTCTGGTCTAGGGCATTTTCCATAGGTATAAACTGGGTAATTCTAGTTTATGTTTAAAAAAATCATTGAAGTGTAAACAAAAACTGTCTTCACAGTGCTGGATGTGTAATTAATTGAATGTGAAGCTTATGTTTGAAGTGTAGTGTTTCAGTGAAAAAAACTCAAAAATATTCCTTTAAATAGAAACCTATCAAGTATGTAACATACAACAGTTCAGGTAAAGATTTCATTCTTTAGCTAAACAAGGTATTTGTGAATCTACCTCAAAAGGGCTCCAGAGCAGTAAAGTGCTCTAGTTAAGAGATAGCAAAGGAACACACAAAAGCATCAGAAATAAAAACAAACAAACTGAAATTATCAACTGCTTCCCCTTTTTGGACTGAATAAGTGAGGGCTTGCTGCTGTGATAAGGGGTACTGGAGGGCTGATGCTGGGCTGTGAGAAACAGAGGTCGCTCCAGCCTGCAAGATGTGATGCAAGTATTTCACTTGAGGAGTGTTCAGAGTGGGGTTTGGATAGCTTCAGCGCCTTGGTAAGACCTTCAGGAGAGCTGAAGGTGGTCTGTAAATGCAAAGTCTTGGAGAATTTGTTGTTTGTGGGTTGGTTTGTTTGTTTGGTGTTTTTTGTTTGGTTGGTTTGTTTTTTTTTTGTGTGTGGTTGTTTTTGTTTGTTGTTTTTTTTTCCTCCAGAATAAGAGATCACAGCTCATTGATTAGATGGTTACTAAGCTGTGCTTGCTTTGCTGGGGAAAGTCGTGTGGTATTTTGGAGGTGTCTTTACTCTCGCAGCAAGCACCATGCTGTTCACCAGAAGGCTCTATTCTCCCCTGCTTCCTTGCAAGCACTTGAAAGTGCTTCTTTCAAGCTCAAACTTTGTGTTATTTTACTGAAAAGAAGCAGTTTCCAAAGGACATAGCAGGTCTCTTACCTGTGTTTTATATAGACTGCAAATTCCCTTGGTTACCTTTGTCTGTGTACTGGGGACTTGCTGCACCAGCTGAGCCCCAGCAGTAGCAAAGCAGAACATCCAAAGAATTAGCAACTACCTTCTCATAAAACTTGTTTATGCTTCATAGCAATGTAATACTTCCAGAATATTTCTTCAGTGTGATTAATGGTGCACCAGATGGAAATACACTGGGACTAAACTCCGGGAGTGCCATTCTCAATGTGTTCTTAATGTGCTACAAGTTTTTTATTGAGCTTTCTTTTGTTATGTTTCTTGGTGATTAAATCTACATCATAAGGTATTTGTCTCTCAGCCAGGTGCTTATTTGTAGGCCATCAGCTCTGCAGGTTTTGACTATGTGAACACCATGAGACGGTTCTTTGCAAATTACCTGTTTGGGTGGGAACTGCTGTCTTAGCAGTACTTAATCCAGTGAGGAAATAGGTGTCACTTCAAGTAAAAGACTGGGAAACAATAATGCTGGTGTAGTGTTTTTAAAGCCCTGGGATTAGTGTGTTAGATCTCATAAATATGACTGTGAGGGTTCCTTTGTCTTTGATCCCAACTTCTCTTTTTTTAGGCACAGCTGGAAGCTCAGAGGGCGACTCAGGATTTTCAGAGGGCCACTGAAGTGCTGCGTGCTGCAAAGGAGACCATTTCACTTGCTGAGCAGAGGCTACTGGAAGATGACAAACGTCAGTTTGACTCTGCCTGGCAAGAGATGCTCAACCATGCTACTCAGAGGGTAAGCATCTGTCTTTTTCATAATTTGTGTTCTCCTGTGGTGTATGAGGCTTAATTTCTGAAAGACCTAATTTTTTTATTGGTCCACGTACATGACATGCAGGAAATGAAGCTACAGAAAATTCTGAAGCTAAGGTTAAATGATTTGGGCCTTGGGCTGCTACTGTGACAATGATAATTCTCTATTTGACTGTGTTAGTAGCTAGCAGAGTAGCTCTCTAAAGTGAAAAAAAAAAGATACCATCTGTATAATAGAGATGAGCAATGTCTTTAAGGCATGTCTGCACGTGGAGCTATGCCAGAACAATTGCATAGGGATGGCTATTCCTGAATACACATGTTATGGAATCTCTTACTCTGGAAGAACAGGTATCTGTTCCAATTTTAGCATAACCTGTTCTTAGTATGGAGTAAGTTGAACAAAGCACATGGCTTTGGAAACATGTATTTGAATGTAGAATTACTCAAAAGTGCATGTTGTATTTCAAGCTTGCACACTTCTCTATCCTGAATTAGCTTTCAGATTTAGGGAAGGTCTTACCTCCTTTGTAAAGTCTTTCTAGACCTACAGAAGAGATGCACCATCTAACAATGAAAGCTGTATTCATTTCAGCTGCTCTTAAGAAGAACTTCCCTGTCATTTGCTGTTTTTTATTTTACTGTTTGTAAAAAAAAAAAAAAAAAACAAACAGGATTTTTTTTAACATGAAAGAACCAAAACTCAGTGGAAAACCTTTGTTGTGTCAGAGTTCCCTTAATATGTTCAGCCAGTGAAGCTGAACTTGCTGGCTGCTGTACAGGGTTTGTGTTGTCGTGCAGTCCTCAGCACAGTAGCTCCGTTCTCTTGCAGAAGCCCCTCGGTTATCAGAAAGCCTCTGTTTCAGAGTGCTTTGTAAAAACCAGCTGCCTGGGGAGGAAACAGCGAACAATAAGGTTGTTGGCTGTGTGTAGGGGAGAGACCGAAAACCTGGGCTGTATTAAAAAGAGAAGACAAACTGCAGTGTGTTGTTTGTGTTACTGTCCCTGCTGTCATGCGGTGTCTGCAGCTCTGGAAACCTCTGTGTGCTTCTGAAGGGAGCCCCACCTTTGCAGCACCTGTGTGCCAGGACACCAGTGGCTGTCCTGTCTCCAGGTTGTCATCCCTGTTCAAGACAAGCAAAGTTCAGAAATGCACACACAGGTTCTGATTCTCAGAATTGGTAGGTAAGAAAACTGGAAGCAACTGAGGAGTTGCTTAGAGCTCCTGACTGCTAAACTGCTGAGGTCTCGTGGAGAGCGATCGCAACTGCGCATCAGCTGCCTCTCTCTAGCTGGCATAGCGAAAATTTGTGTGGGAGGTGGTTGGGAAAAACATGATAGCAATTTTGAAAGTTCATATGGATTCATCTTTTTCCCTGGGTATTTCAAGGGGATCCCTGTGTCCTTCTACAACTCTTAATCCTTCCCTGATGGTCTGCGAGAGGAGGACATCTGAGATGGGCAAACCTGGGGACCTAGAGCAGACTATGAGTGCTGACAGTGTTCGGAGGAGTCATGGTGGTGGTGTTCATACATTCCATTGCTGATTGCAGAATATCTGCTTGTTGGAGGATCATAATGTCTCAGATGGTTACATCTGAACAGACCCTTAGGTCTATTTACTGCTGTAATAAAATCTGGGCACAGACTGGATTGGCTAGAGCAGCTGATGGCTCCTTGAATGCAAAGCATGTTACCCAGCACTTCCAGGTGCTTAAAATAATCTGGGTAAGCTCAGTTCCCAGAAAGAACCTATATGCACCTTTCCAGGGTACAGCAGATTCTGAAAGGGTTACATGGAAGTTTGTCTTGTGGTTTTCATTGGCCATGCTGGAGGTCTTGAGGCTAGGGCCAGAGCCAAGCAGGGTGCAAAAGCTGCCAAAAGTCCCAAGTGCTTGACTCAATTTTAGAACTTCTTCAGGAGCAGAATAAATGCTGTTGGGCTTTCAGTGCATGCAATTACTCAAGTGCTTGGTGTTCAGTGAGGTAAACAGAGTAACTGGGGTCTCAAGGAGCAGAAAACATTGTAATTCCCTACCAAGCTATGAATGAAAACGGGTTGGAAGATGAGATCTAGTAGAACAAAAGTTCTTGACTGCCACAGGGTTGCTGTTAACTCAGATCATTAGCTATTAATTACATTAGAAATTACTAATGGAAAAAGCGGTTTCTGAGGGTGAAGGCTGAGGGTTAAGAAACAAAATTCTTCTACTTCCACGTATAAAATTACTCTTGGGGAAAGTTTTTGTCCTCTAGTTGTTTCAATTTGCAAGCTTTTTTGCATGTATTTATAAATGACTCTTGTACCAGGCAGAGAATAATCTTGCGCTGGGCTTTGTACTGCAATGAATCGAGTGCGGAAAGGCACCTCTGTGCCAAATGTTAGAAGTGGGCTACTAATTGATTTGTTTCTCTATTGACATAAATGTCAGGCAAGAGTCAAGTGTTTTTATTTGCTATTTTTAGGCAGAGGTAGCAGACTCTATTGAATTAATCTGAAATTTGGAACAAAACCTGAGCCCTGTAGCAGCTTGGTAGCTGACAAAAATGAGAACAGAGAGCATAAAGGGTAGGCAAGAGAACAAAGGAGACACTTACATTTTATACAGGCGCGTATGGAAACGCTGCCAGGTTACTTCTGTGTTGACCCAGTGAATGTGAACAGAGTTGGGCTACAGAGTACCAAACAGGAAACCCTCACTGGGAGGAAACGGAGATAA
Organism: Chloroceryle aenea; assembly: GCA_013399075.1. NCBI lineage: Eukaryota > Metazoa > Chordata > Aves > Coraciiformes > Cerylidae > Chloroceryle > Chloroceryle aenea. The sequence goes on along the minus strand of VWZY01002641.1, from coordinate 46,316 downwards.
GGGCTACATGCTGTAATTGCATTTTGATTTCTTTATAGTCTGGAAAGCTATTAACACTGTTTTTAATGTGACAGTATAATGAGTTGCTTTAAACAAGGTTTTTGTAGCCACCGATATAGAAAATCATGTAACTCAAGAGAGCTGCTGAAATCTTACTTATCCTGGGTGGTGTGGGAGATGTTTTTATTCACAGAGCAGACAGGGCCAGCGTGACTAGGTGCAGGGTGTGCAGGCTGTCGCTCAGCAGTTTTTCCCCTTGCAGGTTGAGCTGCTTCCAAAGGAAGCTGGGTGCCTGAACAGGAGCAGGATGCCTGCCTGTGAAGGTGAACTAATCCCTGTAAATGTCTGTGCTTGAGCTATGAGGTGCCCTCAGTGAAGCACAGGACTGTGAAGTGACCCTGCAAGGCAGGCAGCTGCATTATCTGCCTCTACTCTTAACTTGATGTCTGTTTCTGGGTAATTCCTGTGGTTTTATTCTCAATGTCCATTTTTCTGCAGATCTGTGATAAGTGTAATGACATTTAGGCTGGGATTTAGCTTATCAGTTTCGGGTGTCTAGAACATGATTTTGTATGTCCCAGTTACTTGCCTAAACTCCCAAAGGAGAGCTCATCAGTAAGTTGATGAGAACAGTTCCTGTGACCAGTGGGGCAGGACCATTGCAGGATGAATTCTCCATTGTTTACAGTGGAGATGTAGTCACCTAGCTTGCATGTGGGCAGGTCTGATGAGCCTCGAGAAGCAAAATACTGTTCACTGTTGGCCACTGGCTTACCAGGTTCTTGGTAACTTCAGTTTGTCTTTAAAATTTGGAGAAAATGTTTTTGGGAATTGGAAGTGTGTTGCCTCTCTTCTAGTACCGTGAGCTATAATGCTGTTGTGTGGGGTGCAAAGAGCAGGGCTTTAAAAGGGCCAAGGGATGGAGAACTTAGGAGTGATGATGGAGATCTTTACCTCTATACTCCTGTTGAAAGTTGTACATAAATGCATATAAAAGGAAAGCACTGACAGATGTGTTACCTCAAGTTTGAGACAAACTGGAGCGGAGAGGAAGATCCTTCATGAGTTTCAGGAGAAATTGCTAATTTCTAATTGCTGATGCAATCTGCAATCTTAAAAAGGATCTGCTTTTACTGGCTTTCCTGAGATATGTTTAATTCTGATACATTCTGGCAGGGAGAAGAAATGTTTTGGCTCTTGATCATGAGACATTTTAAAAAAGAAGGGATGAGGGGAGAGTGAAGAGGGAGGAGGCATGCTCCCTTCTCAGTTTAATTTGGCTTGTAGAGCTCCCTTTGATATTACACCGTGAAGTACCATCTGTCAGTGTAAGATGTGTGGGTGCTTTGTGATGTACAGAGAAGAGATACTTCCTGCAGACAGGCATACTTGAAGAAAAAGGGGGGAAAAGAAAAGTCTGTGAAAGAAATGACAAAAATACCCACATTCTTCCCTGCACTAATTTCTCTGTCACTTCACCCTGGAAATGCAGGGGTTAAATGCAATCCCTTGCATTGTTGATTCTGTCTTCCTGGTTTACTGACATTGCATTGTCTCTTACCTCTGTTATTTTTTACTACCTCCCCTAGAAGACCCATCGATTTAATTTTTTGAGAAAGAAACACTTGTCCAGAGTAATTCTTTGATTTAGATGGTCAGCTTTGCTTAATTTCACTGATAATTTTTTCTTTTCCATCCATTATTTTTCCTGGAGTCCATCTTTTGACTTCAGATCATGCAAATCTTTTTGGGGGATCAAAGCCACTTGTACAGACTTTCTCAATAAAAATACTCTACACTTCCTTTTCCAGACATCTGCATTGAAAACAGAGTATGGGGAAGGAGAGAATATGAATTGATTGACACCTGTGTTGAGGGGTTTTTTAAATTTTCCAGTAATTGTATCTTGTAGCCTGTGTTACCTGGGAGAAAGAGATCTGCCTAGAACAGATGATTTAGAAATTCAGGACAGGTGTGGGCTACAGAAATGTCCAGCAAATGTATGGTTATCCAAGAAGTTGACTCTGGCTGGTTTTGTGTATTGAGTATGTCCCCTGCTTGACCCAAGGGTATGAATGGCAGGTTCAGCACAAGGAGAGGCGTATCTTCAGCAGACTTAATTTGAAGAGTTGTCATCCTCACTTTTATCTCTCCGTTTTTTAAGTGACACTGTTGCATCTGTGAAGGCTTAGGTTCCTCAGCAAAGCAAGGTTGGTAGTAGAAGCACAGTGACTTCTATTAGACAAAACATCTTCAGTAACTGTGACCGACAGCTTGTTTACAAGTCTGTGTAAGACTGCTTTTTCCCCAACCATATTATTAGGTCTGATAAAAGTTGGTACTTTCCCAAAAAGCCTTGTTGTTGGTCTTCTAAGACTATGTTAAAAGGTTCCTAGGTGGTCTTACGTTGAACACCCCAGATGTAGAGGTGGCAGCGTGGTTTGCAGTCTGTTTCTGTCTCCCTACCTCCATGGATTTTGTGGAGGCATGGGTGATCTCTTTGATTCTTCTAGTCTGAATGAAAAACTTAAATGCATCTTGGTAGGTGCTGCATCTCCACAGAGATACCTCATAGTCTTCCAGGGATTATCCTCAGCCTCAGGTGTGCACCTTGAGCCCCTGCCCTGGGGGAAGGGGACAGGCTTGTGTGGTCTTGTGCAAGTAATGTGAGCGCAGTGATGGAACACCTGTAGGGAAGAGATGGTCTTCCTTACATCACTGATTTCTCAAAAGGTTTAAGTATACAAAAGCCTTTTGTTTTGGTTTGTTTTTTTTTCCCTTCTAGAAAGGGGATATATGGCTGGCAGCAAATCCCTTATTTTATCAGATATTTTGCAGTGTTTACAATCTGTCATCCTCAAATCCCCATTCTGCAGGGTTCAGCATTTCTGTGATGTTTGATGTGAAAGATGTGCAATATCAACATGACATTGGACACCTAAGCTGCTTTATGACCCTGATGCTGGTAGTGCTTATGTGGTTCATCCCAGCTGGCAAAGCAGAAGCTGACTTTGCCCCAGGAATGGATGTGAGGCATTGACATTTAATTGAACATTGGCAAATTCCAGATGCTCCATTATTTTGTAGCTTCCAACATTTTTAAATTGCCGTTTTTATACCACACTGCAAAGGTGGTGAACCAGCTTCTGTGCAGTCTTTGGAGACTGCATTTTAATGTAAGATATTTCCAGGCCAAACCCAGCCTTGTCTGACATGTTTCACTGGAGAAAGTCGTTGCATCCATCTACCTTTAGAACAGGTACTTAAGAGGCTGCAGCTTGGTTCCAGGATGTAGGAGAGAGCCTGTTATTAATCTGATAGATTTTTTGACCTTTCTTTGGAAGTGGATGCCTTACTTTTATATAAAATAGTTGAAAGTTGAGTATACTATTTTGTATTGAATCAGAAGAACCTTTGGAAACCTTTCTTTCTTATAGGCTAAAGTTCTGTAGCAACTTCTTTAGTAAGTACTGTGTGCAGATGAACAAAACATGGGCTCCAGTTGTGGCAGCAAGAGCTTCTACTTGATGCAGATGCAGTTCAGCTTTAGCACGTAGCAGTTTCACGCTTTCGTGTAGGCAACGTGACAGCTTTCCTGAGAGGAACAGTCAGGGCTGACCCTGCTCTTTTCCTTGTTCAGTTCAGCCTGAGGGCTATGACACTTTCAAGAGATTAGAGCTTTGTGGGTGAGGTTATTTAAAATCAAGATATCTTGAATATTCTCTCTGAATCTGAGAGCTCAGATGAATATTCTGGTGGTGGGAGCAGATTTGCCTGAAGTTCTGAAGTAGTTGGTGTTTCACAGCTGAGACATTTCAGATCCAATACTAAAGAAAATCAAGTCTTGCCATTTTTTGTATGGGTACTTTCATAGCAGCAAGAGAGGGAGTGTGAAAACTGCCGGCCTTCTCCTCGTTGCCAGGCCAATGGAGAGGTGTCACCACTCTTCAGCCCTTTCCAGAATGGTGGGTCTGCAGCTGGGGGCTGAGCAGCCTGCTGGCCCTCTGCTGGGAGAGGGAACAGAAACAATGCTGTTAAATGCCGCTGGGTGACTTCTGCTAGTGCTGCTCTGCTTCTGAATGTCTAACTGGGAGAAAAAAATGGATCTCAAAATTTTAGGCCCTTCTGAACTTTCCGTAAGAGATATTATGCAAGCCACTGTGCAACACCTGTCATAATTAACACACTGTTTGCAAATCTTTGCATATTGCTGCCTTTTTCAGGAACAACTTTTAAGTAGGTTCATTGAAAGTAATTTTTTTTTTTTTCTATACCCTCACTTTCTGATTGGAGAGATTATGAAGGTGTTAATTAAAATGGCAAGAAATGGATCATTGTGTCTTGCCACTCAACCTGTATTTTCCCTTTTGAAGGTCATGGAGGCGGAACAGACCAAAACGAGAAGTGAGTTGGTTCACAAGGAGACTGCAGCCAAATACAATGCTGCCATGGGAAGGATGAAACAGCTGGAGAAGAAGCTGAAAAGAGCCATCAATAAATCAAAGTATGTTTTACATTTGGAAATTAGTTTAGTGGTGAAGTCTCTTTGTGGGAGATGCAGATCCTGTAGGGTTTTTCAAACGTGTGTAAGTTCATTGACCTTTATACCTCTGTCTTTGGGCTCGTGTCTGCATGTGAGAGCCCCACAGCAAAACAGGTACTGGTATTAGTCCTTGCATGTGTCCTTCTAAGTGTCTTTTGAGGCACCGAGACAGTCAGGTGAACTAAATGGGGTAAGAAACCTTTCCTGGGCATATCCTTGGTCTTGTTCTAATGCACTGAACCCTTTGGCCGGGGAAACAGGCTCGTGGGATTCACATAGATGCTGCCTACCAATCCACAGAGCTTCGTGTGCGGATTTTTTTGCAGCTTAGCACTGTTTTCAGTTTAGCTCTCATTTTCAGTTAAGAGAGCAGCAAAACAAGTGACAGAAACCTAAGGGGTATGAGACTGCATCAGAGTAGCACACTGCACATCAGACTTGTTTACTTCCTAATGCTGCTGAGGCAAAGCCATGCAAGAGCTGTTGTTGGGGAAGGAAACATGCTTCAGAGAGCATAGCTAAGCAGCAAGTGTCACTAATGAATGTGTCTGCATTTGATGTGCAGTTTTGCTCTGTTGCAGAAAAGTGAAACAGCTTTTAGCTCAGAACCTGTTTAAAATTTTGGCCCTGATTACAGCCAATTCTTAATCCTCTTTATATTTCACAGTTGCTTTCTTTGTATTTCCAGACTGTAGCTTGTCTAAACAATCTGCTTGCTGTATTTAGCTTTTAATCCTTCCATCTAAAAGTGACTTTTTGGTGAAATCGGTCAACTAAAAATCTATTTTGATTGGTGTTTGCTCAATTCAGGAAAGGATTAGCACTTCTCAAGAAAGATTCAAGCATGTTTGCTGAAACAGAGTAGCAGCGTGGCTTGGTAGAATGAGCTGCATGCTGCTTGTCTAGCACTGCACAGGGACTGTGAAAAACATCAGATCACTAAATGACAGATTCCTCTGACTAAGAGCAATGTCTGAGAAGTGATTTGGCTGCTCAGAGTTCTGTCCTTACAGTAAGATTTGAAATAAAGACCCTGGTAAGTGGCCAGTGGGGTCCCACATACCTTTTTAGAGCCTGGTGCCTCTTCTGTGACTTGTGTTTTGAGTCTTCATTTCCTTGCTGAAACAACCCTTGTGGGGGTGTTGTCTCATGTCATTCTCCTCAGAAGCAGCTGGTTTTCTCTTGTGTGGGTGGATCCTGTATTCCTTTGTCTCACAGCGGGGCTGACTGAAGCACAAAGCACCTAGGCAGGGTGTTTCAGAGGTCCTTTAATAAGGGCTGTACAGAAATACCAATTCTAACCTAGTATTAAAGTGGAAGATGCCTGATGGCACAAGCAGGCTTATCATGGATGTATCTGGAGTCATGCTGCATAGGGATGTTGGAAAGGTCAGTTGTCTCCCAGCATTGCCATTTTAACATAAAGGAAAATTGAACCTGAGCTGAAAACATCAGTGCTGTCAAGTGGCTACATAAAACTGAGAAATGAGGCTGCTGAATTTGTGGCTGCTGGTGTTGTAGGGTGCAACTGGCAACAAGCTGCTTTTCAGGATTAATGCCAGCAAACTGCTTGGCCCTGCTCCCCGGGTGGTGTGGGAGGGCTGGCTGTAATGTCTTTATGGCCTGTGTTGTCCATCCTCTCTCTCCTGCCCACACTGTGGGCAGATATGCTGAATGAGTTGTTCTTTTACAAAAAATTATTTGCATTTTCTCCTCATTTCAGCCTTCATTAAGGTGCTTAAAGCATTGCTGTTTGAAAAAAGATTGGGGCAGCCTGGAGGAAAGTCATTTAGATGATTTGCTATGTAAAGCTGATGAGTGGATGATTATTGGATTGTTTTGCTCTGGTTTTGCTTTTCATTTTGTTTCTGGGTGCTTACTTTCTTATAAGCTACAAATGTGCCTACGGCTGCACGTCCTTAAGTTGCTGGATCTTCTGGCTTGGTGCCTCTGAGCTGTAGGATAATGAACTCGCCTGTGTTAGCTGGTTTTTGGGAGTAACTTTCTGCTCCAGTGGCTTAGGCAAAATGCCTTTTACTCTTCATGTCATCTACTTCAAAAGCACTTTGCTTGACTGTGCAATGTCACGGACTTAGAGAGCTGATGACGTAGGACACTGATTGCACCAGGGAATGATTTGCCAGCTCTGCTGTGTCATGGGCCAGGCTTCAATAGTTACAGGGTTGTGGCTGTAAGAGAACAAAGTGACCTGAGGAGGAGTGAGTCCCTACCTTGACAGCGCAGTGCATTCTGCTGGCATCAGGTGCCCAACTCTGTGTTAGCCACGAGTGAGGAAGAGTGCTTATGTTTGAGCTCCTACACATCAGACTGGTGGCATCCTTTTCCTGTCTTAGGTGGCATCTTTCTCGTCTGTTCCCTGTAAACATGCCTGCTCACACATGCATGTATATGTGTTCGGGTGTACACACGTGCGTGTATGAAATAGCTCAGAGGAGGCTGAAAGGGTAAAAATATGAGGAGGGTAGTTAAAGTTCTGTTTCATATAAGACATATTTGATTGTTCCTCTCTCCTATACTTTCTAGGCCTGAAGGAATGATGCTGTCAACTCCAAAACTTAGAATTTTGTAGTTTGTATTTAGGTCAAAAGACCCATGAGAAATAGATATATTAGAGGGGAAAAAAGAGGCACTGAGAGCACACGTAGGTGTTGCATCATGTAGATAGTAGTCTCTCAGGATTATGATGAAATACAGGGTAGCTGTGTTAGTGCTACAAAGAGAGCACTCCAGTGCTCTGCATGCAGTCCTGGTGGTTGTAAACAGTTGTTCTTTGTTTTTCCACAGACCTTATTTTGAACTCAAGGCAAAGTACTATGTCCAACTAGAGGTACGTATGTATTCCGGATCCAGATGAAACTCTTTACAATTTATGGTAAATAATGAAATTACATCTGAAGTGCTCAGATAACTGTGTTCTGCTTCTTACAAAACCAGTTCAGTTCAAAACCTCTTGAGCAATTTGCTAAGCATGTTTTGAAAATAAAAGACTGAGAGAGGCTTTGTTTCCTTGGGTGAAGTAAGACATTGAACCTTGCTGCTTGCTGCCAGAACTGAACAAATATGGTTTGGCTGTCTTTACTTCTTGAGCTTTGACATCTCTGGGGTTTCTTTGGGTTGGCTGGTTTGTTTTTTGTTTGTTTGCTTTTTTCCCCTGTGCTTTATGCATCAGACTGCTTAACTATTCTTTCCACTGGTTGGGTCAGTTAGCAGAACAAGTAACCTGCTTCGAGTACTCCAACATGACACCAGTGTGAATTTCTGATTTTGAGTTTGGCAGAGGTGGGATTTCAGTGTTGGCTGGATAGGCTGTCAAGGCTGCACTCTGTGTGTGCCATGATGTCTGGCCAGTGCTTGGGCACAGTCAAGGTCTGTTGCCACACTCTGGAGGCAGACGCAGCCCTGGTTGCCGTGGTTTGCCTTGCTGCCGTCTCCTTTGCAAGTGCTGCTGCTTACTCTGGGGTGCTCTGGAATTCCGAGCTCTGCCATCACTAGATACCAGCCCTGGTTTATGGTAGCTGGCCTGTGCACAGCCAAGTCACATGGGCACATAACAGAGAACTGCACATTGTGCATCGTTCCTAATGAAAGCACATCTGATACCTGTCTTCCCTCAGCAACTGAAGAAAACAGTAGAGGACCTGCAGGCAAAACTGGCCCTGGCAAAGGGAGAGTATAAGACTGCCTTGAAAAACCTGGAGATGATCTCAGATGAGATTCATGAGAGGAGACGGTCCACTGCCATGGGGCCCCGAGGATGCGGTGTGGGTGCTGAGGGGAGCAATACCTCCGTGGAAGACCTGTCAGCGAGTAAACCGGAGTCGGACACCATCTCCAGTGAGTACAGAGTGCTCCCGTGCCTGGGAATATGTGAGTCGTGGCTACAGTAGCACAGAAAGGTGTGATGCTCGCACAGGAGGGGTGTAAGGATAAGCTTCTTTGCACCGTAGGATCTTTTGCCAATATGTGTTTTGATGTGATTTCAGCAGAGCGTGTGCTGTGAAAAAGGGAGTCGAGAAGCAGCGATATGCTAGTGCAGTGTACTGAGGCTCTGTACAAGAGAGGTTTCTCTTGAGTGACAGCAGCAACCACCAAGCAAGTTCCAAGCCTAGGTGACCTCTGCTTTCTGGTGGTGTGTGAGGAGCTTGGGCTGCCAAGGGCTGGAACAGTCTCTTGCATTGTGAGTTTGCTTTTGTCTTGGCTCTGGGTGAAAGTGGACAGATGGTCATTGATGTGGCCTGCTTTGTCTTCCCTCTCAGACACTTTTTTTTTTTATTTTTTATTTTCTGCTGCCCAGTCCCATAAATCCCAGTATAATTCATATTTCATCCCCATTTCTCTAGGAAAATGTCTAGGTCAGCGGTATGCATCTGGGACCTCAGCTGCCACAGCGAGCAAGCGCAGTGGCTTGGCTGCTGATGCAGTGGGTTTTTGGTATGGCTGCCTACCGTCTGACTCCCAAGTTGAGCCTGTCTGAGCTAGGCAGGGGTTACCTCTTTGGACACACATGAGTCCCTCCCTCCTCATGCAGAAGCCCTCCCAAGAGCCTTTGATATAGCTGTGTGATGCTTTTCTGGTGCTGAAGGAGCTCGGGGGCCTTGTGTGTAGTGGCAGAAAGAGCCAGGAAAGTTAATTCAGAGCAACCAATTGCAGGCCCTCCTGGCAGCTGCCAAGGCTGCAGGCAGGGACAAGCTCATCTCTCGTGGAATTGCTCAGTCTGACACATGTGGAAGGACTCCAGACTGTGTCTAGTGCCAGAACCGAGTTACAACAGGGCAGGGCCAGTAGCTGAGACTGCTCCTGTGTGGTACTACCCGTAGTTTAGATTGTGACAAATAAGCTACAGTTTGAGTTGTGCTTGCTGTAGCCTGGCTGGTGTCAGTGCTTCTTGCCAAGTAGAAGGCTCCTGTGAACTGGAAACATCTACTGTGCCTAACCCTTTTTTGCTTTCACCTCCTGCAAAGTTATCTGTATTGCTCACCATGTATTGATAGAACACAGCAAGGGAGAGGAAAGGCCATTCTGCAGTCTTGGATTTGACATCATTAAAAACAAAACCAAAAGCACAAGCTGTCTCTGAGCACCAGGTGCCCCGGGGGGCTCAGGAAGGTGGATAATACTGTTACACGTTTCATGTTCAAAGCCTTTCAGGTCAGTTGTGCAAGGTGTAAGTACAGTTCTGCAAACTGCAAATACAGCAGAAAGAGGACGAACATCTCTGCGATAGCCACAACGGTGCCTGCTGCCATTTGCACCCTTCGTGTCCGAGTGGTGTGTGGCTGCCAGGGGAACAGCACAGCTACTTTGAAACTTCTCTAACCAGTTTTGTTAACACTACTGGTCTGCTTCTGCTGCTTTTTGAAGGCCCTTCTGAGCCACTCTAATGATGTCAAGAATCACAGGAGATGTGACTGAAGTCACTGTAAAGGTCATGCTATTGGTGGGACTTCTTCAGACCAGTATGATTCCAGCACACGCTTTTTTGCTGCAGAGGCTGATTGAATGTAGAAAATCTTCTGATCTCAGTGGGACTACCTGTGTGCAGAAGTCTTTGGCTCATAGGTCTCCATCTCACAATGAGCCACGATTGAAAAATGGTGAATTTTAGCAAAATCTGCATTTGTGTTGCACAAAATGGAAAGTTCTTTAATGGCTTCCTTCTCCTGTTGCTAAGAAAGAGCCTGTAGCTCAATCTAGCCAAACAGTGTGGAGTTGGTTTGCTTTAATTAGAATTCAGATCTGAGCAAACATGAGCAGGGAAAATTTTATGCGTGGGTGGGGCTTTTTTTAATTTGGTGTTACTTGGTGATCCTCATCCAAAAAGAGATCTTGGGAGTTCATGCTGGATTTTAACTGTGAAAGTGGGGAAGATAAGGTGGAAACAATCTGCCCTCTAACGAGCGTCTTAACTAAGCAGGAGTCTGTGCTGGGATTGAGATGCTGCTGGCTAAGGCAAGTGCAGAGGACTGAAGGGAACAAGGTGCTAGCTGGGCAGGGGGAGTGCAGGATCAGTGAAAATCCAAGAGCATTGCGGTGTGAGGAGCAGCAGCTGGTGTAGAGCTGGTCTTGCAGGGCATGGCTGGCAGGTTGCTGTTCTTCAAAGCAGAATTAGGCCTTTGCAGAGGGGGCGAAGTACAAGAAGAGCAGCCCGTGGGTCAGCAGTGTGTGCAGGTGCAGAAGATGCAAACCTGAGAAACTACCATTGCCAGGAGGGGGTAGGTTTGCTAACTGGAGTATTATTTGAACATTGCAGTGGCTTCAGAAGTGTTTGAGGATGACAACGGCAGCAGCTTTGTATCCGAAGATTCGGAAACTCAGTCTGTGTCCAGCTTCAGCTCTGGTCCTACGAGCCCCTGTGAAGTGCCCACTCAGTTTCCTCCTGTGACACGACCTGGAAGCCTGGATCTGCCCAGCCCTGTGTCCCTCTCTGAGTTTGGGGCAATCTTTCCTGTTCTCGGCCCCCGAAGCGAATGCAGCGGGGCATCATCCCCTGAGTGCGAAGCCGAAAGAGGTACGCGCAGCTGGATACGCCCTGGGCCAATGTTTTTCAGCTTCATAAAAGGAGCGGGAAAACCTCCTCAGCTCCCCTAGGCAGGTCACCCACTCCCTGAGCTCTGACCTGCTGGCTGCTTCCCTGGGGAAGGCAGTTCTTGAAGGCCTGCATCCCACAGTTAACGATGACATCTAAAATGTGTTAATTATTCTTCTCCTGGCTGGGAATGTTCCCCAGTTCTGTGGAGGGGTTTGAGGTTTCTCATGAGATAAGTGATCAGGGGGATTTTGATGGTATGTTTATTTTAAGGAAAATCTGAGAGTTCACTTTTTTTCTAAATTACTGTCTTGCTTACTGAAAATCCTGCTTTCCAGGAAAGAGGAGAAAGGAAAAAAAACAAAGCAAAAAACCCAGATAACCTGCCAAAAGCAACCTCTTGCAGGCTCTGGCAGCCCTTGCTGACAAATCCCTCCAGACTAGAGGATTACCGCCGCTCCTGTGTACACCAGCCTAAGGCTGTTCACATTGTCATTTCCTGACGCAGTGCACAAGACGAAGGCAGCTTGGAAGGCCAACTCTGATTCACTAAAGCGTCTTGCTTCTGCTCCTATATTTTTTTTGCACGCTTTGGCAATGGAAGATGCAGAGGCACCCCCTTGAAGCTTAAGTTGCAGAATGAAACCCAGGTTTAACATCTAGTTTAATCCTTTCTTTGCAGGGGATAGGGCAGAAGGGGCTGAGAACAAGACAAGCGACAGAATGAACAAGAATAGGAGCAGCAACAGGAGCAGCTCTGCTGAAGGGTTGGCTTTGGATAACCGAATGAAGCAGCTCTCCCTTCAGTGCATGAAAATCAAAGAGGGAATATGCGCAGGCAGAAAAGCTGCCCAGATTGGCTGAGTCCTCCTTGTGCCCTGTCCTGATTAATGGGAATATAAATATTTACATGTGAACTTCTAAGTGTTTGAAGAACATTGTGCCAATAATATATGCCAAATCTTAAGCGTTTGCTCTAAGAATTTAAAACTGCACTAAGAAGTCTAATTGATCTGGAGGGCTGAAGTTTTTATTCAGTAAATCCTTTGTAGGCTGGACAAATTATCAAATGTTTAAGCTGTGCTCGTATTTCACAGACTTTTGTGAATTGTTTTTGTAGCAGGCTGGCTGAAGCAATAAATTGTAATGTTCCCGTGTAAATTCATGCCAGTGGGGGATCTGAAATTCAAGCCAGACTTTTGCAGAGAGTGGTTTGGCTTCAGTTTTGTAGAATGAAATGCTCTTTAGATACAGTGGATCTCTTGAGTATAAGTGGCATATTCTTTAAACATCTGTATTTGTCTGTATTATGCTGAAACTGTACAAATATTTTGTATACGGGAAAGCTGTTGCATGTGTGGGGTCTGAAAGCCTTCACTCTTCCCTTGGTGCTCACAGAAAGGACAAAGAGGAGTCATGGCTATGAAAACTGATGTTGAGGGACAGACAGACAGAGAGGGGAAGGCAACACTCAGCAGTGGTAGGCCCTTTATAACAACCTTCCCGAGTCTGGATGGGACTCCGAGGGTGATTCCAGTGACCAAAAAGAGTTGATTGGCCCTTTGCCCTTCCCCTCCCCTTCCCTGAGAATTGAAGTATTATTTTTCAGCACTTTAAGTGTTTTGGGGTTTTTTTGCTCGAAAATGGGAGTCATAGATGTTTTCAGGACAGTTAAGAAAAGGGATTCACCCTTGAAATATGCATGAAGAAAAGGAATTGCCAGTGTAGATTGACAATGTGTTCTTATGCGTCTCCGTAGGTCGTACTGTGTGGGGTTTATAACTGTTACCGGGACTTGGGGTTTTAGTAGGCCCTAGAGAAAATGTTCAATAAAGTTAGAAAGGGCACAGGCGTGTTTTGCCAGCAGCTCTTAGGCAGTAGTAGTGTCTGGTAATTATGCTAATAAATGGTAGTAAAAATCCTAGGACTCTTTGGTTTTGGTGACTAAGCATTTCTGAAAGCACCATTTTATCTAAGATGTCAGTTTATACTGTTAATTTGATGGGAATTTTAGTATTGCCCCAAAGTATTTTCTATTCTGTTTTTGCAGTCCTGTTGTATTTTGTCCCTGCCACAGCTTGTGTATCTATTCTCAAAGTTAATGTAAAATTCTTCACACTACAGTAAACATTTTTGTTTTCCACATTTTGTGTCTGTGCAAGCTCAGTGCATCTTGAGCGCTAGGAACCGACTCTTCTCCTGCAGCAAGTTTAGCAGTTAGATACCCACTTCCAGGTGGAGACCAAGGCCTGGTGCTACTCTAGTACTGGATTCCTCTGCTGCGTGTGGACAACTGTTGTCTCCTTCCAGCTTCCTGAATCCCTGCACCCTATTCAGATTTTATTCGGAACCGCGCAAGATCAGAGCTTTAGTTGTTTTCCAAAATCCCTTAGTAGGCAGAAACAAGGAAGGTGTTCTGTTCCTCAGTGCTGCTGAAATGTGCTGTCAGGCCATGCAGAACTAGAGGTAAGGAGACCTGTTCTCATAAAAAAATATATTCCACACATTATAGCTGTTATGATGTAATAGCTTTAAATATATACGTTTACATCTTAGACCTGAAGGCTGAACTCTGCCATTACTGGAGTTTCCCAGTCCAGTAAATGTTTAGGCTGTGGTTCGAGCTTCTGATGTGACTTGGGCAAAACCTAGGATTGACAGTATCAAATATGAAATGAAAAGCAGTACAAACATAGCACACTGTATTAAATGTTTTTACTTAAATGAACATAGTTGTCTGTGCTGCATACAGCTAGAAAAATAAGCAGAGGTAGTTGTTGTAGAATATCTCATTTTTACAGACTTGCCAGTCAACCCTTATTATGCCTTCCTGAGCTGCTTGAGTATTTTGAGGAAACTGCTGGTTGGTTGCTTTGGGTTTTTAACCTTCCTTGCTATCAAATTTCCACTCACTTTGCCAGTTCTGACTGGAAACCCAGACTCCCTGCACTGGGGCAATGAATTAATTTTCTGCTCAGCAGTATATCAAACCAGTTGTGTGTGCTGCCTCACATACACCCCGATTGTGTTCAGCCCCCAGCAGGGTACAACCAGTGATCAGAGACTGCAAAAGGGCACGGAACCCACCACACCCTCGCTTCCACAGCATGCTTCTGCACGATTTAAGGATCTTGCTCCAGCCTTCTTCCTGTGCCAACCCCCAGACCTGGCAGGTAAATCACCCTTCAAACATGCAAGTAAACAGGCAGAACTTCTTGCCTAATAAATTAATGGAAAACTCATTTTATTTTAAACTTCATAAAAGCCATAATTATAAATGTGACAAACTTAAATGATGATACATCATTGTAGAGTACAGGCAAACAAACAGGCTTTCTCTGGTCACTTTTCTGATGGAGCTCTCTATGCATTCTGAAGTGTCATGTGAGTAGCTGCCTTCGTGGGTATAAAAATAAGCCTCTGGTGTATCAAAGTGTATGTGACCACTTAAGTGGTCCTGAAATGAGAATGTATAAAGCAAATTTTAACCTAGAATTCTACTTCTCTTTGGTATTATCAAACAATTTAAGTGTCCTTTTTTGACTAAGCGATGAAAACCTCTCCTGTATGTACATAAACTTAATTCTACACACCTGGCTGTTCAAACAGTGCAGAGATGGTGTGGTCAAATGCATTATCACTTGTAATGAAACAGTAACATGAAATTTGCATCAGGGAATGAGGGCTGAACCGCAGATTCATGGGGCAGAAGCTGTTGGTACCACTCATCCATAGCACCACCTCTCACCAAGTCTGAGAGCCAACAGATCAGATTAACCAAGGCCTAACCTGTGTCTGCCTGGGGTGTCTCACCCTGAGCTATGTACAGCAGCATTACAGGGTCTTGTATGAAGCTTTAAAGTAGGATTTAAAAAAAAAAAACCAAACCTGCAGTGAAAAGGACCCGCAGTGCTTAAGTAAGGAGAGTGACAAAGCTTCTGAAGGGCCTATGTCAGTTATACCACTGATGGAGAAATAAAAATCCTTTCTCTGTAACATCTTCCCTTAGCTAACTGAGGAGTGCAGGATGCTCGTGGGGCTATTTTATGAGGCTTTATATTTTAATGTTTAAAAGCTTGAATTGTGTGTTCATGGGCACAGAAAACTTAAGGGACAAGAGCTGCACGACTCTCTAATGGGCAGTCAAGTCACCTTTGTTACAGTCTGAGTGGTTGTGTGGCTGTCTCAGTTGTTGCATGTGCAGACCTTCCTCCTTTCTAAAAGTTGTGCCGTGTGACACTTCCATGCTTCTATCACTGTATCATTCTCTGTCATATGGATCAAAAAAAAGGCTACATGGTGGAGGGGGAAGAAACACTTAACTGAGGTGCTGGCCTGAGGCTGTGTTAAAAATCCAAGGATCAGTTCACTTTCCAACTTTTCCAGATTTGTGGAACAAATACAGAAGTGTTTGACCAAAAATGATGAAAGCAAAGCTTAGACAAACATTTTTTTTTTTCTAAGAGAAAAAAAAGGAGCAAGAAAGCTTTGTTATAAAATTAATTTGCCAGAATCTGTAGACTAGAATTTCTAAGAATCTTCTGCATTTCCTTTTAAATACTGTCCCCGAGTGTTCTGTCCTGTACCTGATGGGAAATTCAGGGTGAGGGTATTCAGTAGCCTGGGTAGGTGCAATAGTTGACTTGTGTGATAATGGACTCTGCATCTGGTACAGTTCTGGGGATAAACCCAATCCACTGACTGTTATCTGTGTGTAAGGAATGTTTGTGTGTCCAGGTGGGGACAGGAGCATCTGCCTGGTATTCAGAACGTGGTGCATTCCCTGCTATTAGTTCAGCACAGGGTGGAAGCTGGGCCTTGTGCCTGTGTCATCCAGCATAAGCTGTGCTCAAAGAGGGGAAAAAAAAAACAAAGGCAAGCCCCTTCTTCCTGCAGAGTGGAAACCAACTACAGAAGAACAGAATTTTACTGTAAGCAAGTCCACCAGCTTGGTCTCAGGCAGCAGAGGATGTGCAAGAACTCAGCACTGAAGGCAGCAGTTCTGACATCTGCCCTTCCTGCTGTCAAGAAAATGCTCAAGATTCTCATACTTTGTGACTGCCTCTAACTTCACAGGTGATAAAATACATGCAGAACACCAGGTAGTGTCACTCTGACAACTGTGTCGCACATTTCCTAGCCCAGATGGTCACTGAGGGAACCGCAGGCAGAAGCGTGTCTGTTTGCAGAGGCCTTTGCCCTTTCAAAGCCGGCCGTCTGGTGAAGGAAAGGAAACCAAAGGATCCAGTACTTTCTGAAGAGGGCTAGCAGCAGACTTCTGTGGGGACAATTTTAGCCCACTGATATTTCAGATGTTCCTGTAGCACATATGCTCAGCTTCCTAATGACCAAATGGCACCTGTGCTCTAAAATAAGATTTAAGTGCCACCTTTTTGCTTGGAAAACTGCCAATCCAACCTGAACGGCAAAGAGCTTTCTATGGCTGTTTTAGAAACACTCTTCCCCAACTGTCAGAGATAGTGGAATTTTAAGTCTGCCATTTGCAGAAAGACAAAAAATAATGCATTTTTAAGGTGAGGCAGTTCGTATTTAAATACTAAAACCATGGTTGTCTTTAATCCTCTCCTGGTACATTGTATATAGATTTTCTAAAGTAAAAGCAAAGAGAGCAGGCTTCTAAAAAAATCTCATTCTGCACTAGCATCACTGCCACTATTTTCTTAACAACTCTGACCCTACTTCTATTGATGACACTGATCAAGCGCTCAATTCACTCACCAGGCATTCAGCTTACAAGAAAAAAGGCACCTTTCCAAAGCTGTCTTGTATAATGGGAGCAGCAAGAGCATTTCTGCAAGCCATGGTTATTAGGGGGACAGGTTTAAATGATTCTTAGGCTGAACATGCCTAAAAATGATGAGAATAAAACATTTCTTATCAGCTGGGCTGCTACTGGTCCTCGCACCAACCACAAGCCTACCAGCCTCAGCTGACACAGGAGACTCTTCCAGCAAGCCTTTGAGTTGCCACACTGCTCCAGGGAGGGGGTGCTGCCTCCTTTGTTCCTCCTGGGTTTACTGTGGCCCTGGAGCCAGCCAGGGCTTACAGCAAGCAGGGAGAGTGCCAGAGAGCACCTTGTGCTGTAACATGTGCTGAAGTAATAGGAATCTGAAATAATGTCTCTCAAAGTACATGTAACATGAGTGAGGCCAGTGCTTTGCTTTTAGAAACAGCTAAAGCCAGATCCTTCCCTTTACCCCTATATACATACTAGAGGGCAGCTGAAAACTGGTATCAGTCTCCTGGAATACTACACACTCAGCAGCAAAAAGTGTACAGTTAGATGGGAGAATTGGTTCAGTGTTGAAAACATTCAAGATAGCAGCACAAATATGTAGGAAAAGCTATTTGGTCCTGAGACTGAATAAGCAGAATACACAAGAATAATTTTCTTACATGTTTACTTTTTAAGAATAAAATCTCAAACCCACATACCCTGCATTTTGGGAGAAGAGAATTTCGGTTTTCATTTTCCTCTTAACTCGCTAGACTGTGATTTGAAGTGTGGAAAAAGTGCACTAACTAGAGTTCTGCCAGTTCATTTGAACATATGCATTTTAGCACATCCAGGAGCCTGTTGAACAGTGCCCACTCCAACACCGCAGCAGCAAACCCCACAGCAACTCCCTACCACAGTTAACTGGACAAGCGGCTACTCTGTGCTTTAGGCTGCAACTTAGAACGGCATTTTCTTTTATGCATGTGTGGTAACAGTTATTCACCTGTTCTCACGCTGTAGGACAGGCCAAACCACCTCCTTAAGCAGTAACACACAGATCTGTCTCCTCACTGTAGCTGTGACACCTTAAGAGAAGTAGTACTGTTAAAATCTAAGAAAAAAGGACCCTCTTGTTGAGGCAGGAATGTGGTGGGGATAATGTTGTACACGCCAGCAAAAATGTTATCCACTTCCAAGTAGCAAAATCCACACCTACAATAAAAGAAACTCTCTTAGAACTAAAATCTGAAGTATGTTTCAAACCTCTGAGACTTGTTTGAGTATTAATTACCTGTAGTCACCACTGCTCTTCTTCTGAAAGCCATGGGAGCCAGGATCTCCTACTGTTGAGACTGTGATGAGTTCAAAGCCAACACTGTACTGCCTGCAAGTGACATGACACTAACATCAAGAGGGCTTCTTATTAAAACCTACACCAATAATAAATGGAAGACATCTAAGAGTTTTGTCACATCTGGGACAGAAACACTGTTAAACTTACCATGACATGAACGTACTGGACAGTTTGTCTACCACCTGCTAACGCATGGGAGCGGCTCCCCTGCCCAGTCACTCGAACTACCCAACTATCATCTGCAAGTGCAGAAAGAAGTGCATACAGCCCCCCACTGAACCACTGGAGCAGCACAGCCATACTGCTGCACTCATCTTCATTTCATGAGAGACAGGAGTTTCCTCAGCAAGGAGAGGATGGATAGAAAAGTGCTGCCGTTTTATGTACAGCTTTGCAAGACAAGATGCTTGACTGCACGGCAGGAGATGTTGCTGGTTAGAAGCACTGTGCACTGGTATTTTGAGGCAGATCATGAATTTTACCATGGGAATTCACCCTGCACAGGCCTAATCTATAGGGCACTGACATCCAATCCTTCTCCTGGCCTGCCAGTAGCAGAGTAAATGGACTTTCAGATAGGAAGCAACTTCACAGGCTGTGTGAGAACCTGTAAGGGCTTAGTATCCTGCATATTATCACTACTACAAAAGAGAAGGAATTATGATTGTAATTAGTTTTAAGAGGAAGAAAAAGTCCTTTGTACCTTCTCCTTTCTATGTCAAGCCTAGCTCTACTCAGACTCCAAAACTGAAGAAGACTCCTGCTTTCCTTGGAGGTGAAGGATTTCCTCAGTAGCAAGCATGCAGGTTTAAATCACTATTAACAGTGAAGTTCAAAACATAAATAGTACTAAACCTGAGCCACCTCCCATACCACACCTCCTGGATTTACAGGGAGCATTCTCCCCTCCCCATGGAGGATACCAGCAAGGCTCTATCTGTAGCACGTGACACTCGAGCTGATTCTTTACAAACCTCGGTCCCCGTAGTTCAATTAGTAATGGTCCATTCTTGTCCAGCTGGAATTGATAAATGGGGTTATTTTTGTAGGTGTCTCTGAAATTTCCACACCCTCCAGCACTGGGACCTTTCCACTGTCCATTAACCTGAAAGAAGTCAAAAGTACAAAACCCACTTTATATCCTGAGGATTTGTGTTGCTTATTTATACATATGAACAAGATTAGAGACTCCTCTCACTTCAGAGGTCATCAACTTTAGTAATTTCTCCTAATTTTTCAAGTGCAAGTGAAAGTCTCTCAAGTATTCAGAAAGTTTCACTGCAATCCTCCATCCACCTTAATCAAAGCTTTGGATCCCTCAGAAGCGTACAGTGTTTTTTCAGCTTACATTAAGTAAGTAACAAGTGACTGTGGTAAACAGCATCTAGAACGTGCCATTTATTTCAATGCTAGACAGACATCTTCAAATAATTAACAGGAGATTTCCACATACTTAATTTTCTTTGGAAACATCATACAATATAAAACAGGTGTCCTGCCTCAAACAGGCTGGTCGCCTTCAATGAGTTTTTGTGCTCTTAAAGCATTCCCCCAGACTAAGCCCAGTTTTTAAGAGCTAAAAACGACAATGGTTTCTGGAAGAACAAAGGGAATCATCTTGCTGTTCCCAGGAGTCTCTCTAGCTGCTTGCTTTCCCTGTTCTCCAGGACAGGCCAGCTTCAGAAATAATACCTGGCACCAAGCACTGCCTGGACTCCAGAGACCAGCTGCAAGCCAATATCCACACAAAACCATGTAATCCTTGGCTTCAGACATGAGCATCCTCAAAATGGGCGCTGCAGCTCAAACTTGCCTTGTTTGTCACTTCCTGAGGAATTTACTGTTTGGACACAAGACTTCTACCTCTGGTAGGATTCCCCAAGGTATGCATGGTACAGAGGTAAAGTTAACAGATGATTCTTTCTTGAGGATGAAATTGGCAATACATGAGAAAACATTCAAGTTACTTGATCCTCTGAGCTCCTGGCTATATTTATACTGCAGCTAAAGTTATAACTGCAGCTCATGTTGACAGCTGAAATACAAACAGCAACTGGCCCCAAAACTACCTGGGCATCTGACTTCATTTCAGTCAAGGTCTTTGCTCTTACTGGTGCTTTGGTTTTCTATTCCTGATTTTGTCCCATCACACCAGAGTTTTTCCAAGAACACCATGCAGTTCTCTCAAGGGAAATGAGCAACACTCTTGCAGGGTCTTTACTCTGCAGTAGCACCAGCACAGTCTGATCTCTGCAGAGTGATTCCATATTAGGGCACAGGCTGTTATTCTAAAGGCCCGGCTACTCTACAACAGCTTTACACAGTGTATATGCAATGGTGCAGCTACAACACCCCACTCTGCGGTGATGTAGAGCTCACGTGCCGAATGCTGGTGAAAGTGCAGCCGCCCTCCAAACAGATGGTGTGAGCAGTGTGAGCCAGCCCGAGGACTTCTGTGTCGGGATGAATTACACTGGCAGCACTTGTCCAGCAAACCACGTGTAACTTAAGCACAGGATTGCTCTTGTGCTAATGATACTTAGATTAAGCTCTAGTTAATTTTAATTTGTTAGAAGATGGCCTAAGATGATATTTTATAATACATAAAAATATATTTTAAAACTTTATACATCCCACATATGGAAAAGACAAACCTGAATTATTACCCAGTGACCCATAAAAGAAAATACTTTTTTACCCGTTTGGAAATGGTGTAGGGTGTAGGAATCTTGGAAAAGGTGAACTTGCACAAGGAATACACCTGTAAGGTAAAAGAAGCAGCTGGTCATGCATTTATTTTGCACTTTTTGTATGAAAACATCACATACTAAAAAAAAAGCAGAATTGCCTATGCATCATTTTTAGATACTTGTCCACACCTCTCTTACTTACCAGATGACCCTGTCTGAAACTCAGAACAGCGCTGGGACTAACACCACTTAGTTCTACTTAATATTTCTTAAAAAAACCCAAAACTAAACAACAAACAATCTGCGTTTTACTTGTGTCAGTGACAAAGAGACATCTAATACTGATCACAACATGGCTCATCAGTTACAGAAAAACCCAAATACTGAGTCCAAGGGCTTTGAGAAGTCAAAAAAAGTTTTAAATCTTAACTGGGATCTAAAATGGGCTTATTTTGGATACACAATCCAATGCTCTGCATGTACACAGTAATTTTTTATTCTAGGAAATGAAAATATTTTTCGGCCAATTTCATTATTAAAACCACACAGACTATATTGTCTTAACTACAAATGGAGAACATTATTAAACACTTAATCCAGGACTTATGCTCAGTCATTCGTAGCCTCCCTCCCCAAAAACCTATCCAGCCAGAAGTACACTTTTTAAATCAAACTCACAAATGTAGGATACTTTACTTGTCTGCATTCATTATGAAACCATCAGTACCTACCCTGACAGTGTAATGGATGGTGTTCTGTTTTTCATACTGGGACACCACTAAAGTAAAGGTGTGGGGCCCTGGAGAGGTCAGCTTTATCTTGGTCAGGTAGTGAGGGCTATTGATCCGAATGCCATCAATAAACGGAGGAGGATCCGCTGAAAAAGAAAAGGATGAACACTCTTCTGCAATCAAAAAGTCCCCCAGCTTGCTAAACTTCTTAACCATTTAATATCAGTGATTTTTGCCAGAAAAGTCAGAGAGTTGGTACTAAGGTTAAACTGTAACCAGACCCAAGTGCTCTCAAAAGAACAGAGCCTCAAGAATTGCTCATAAAAAGGACAGATAAGAGCAGGAGAGGTACATCAGACATGTCGACTGCTCAGAGTGGTCAAAGAGGGCTAAATGACTGTTTGGAAATACTGACCTCTTGGACTGAGGCATCTAGTTTCAAAGCAAGAAGAGATTTTCCACAAAATTCTTTGCAACTCTTCATTTATTTCCAGTATAATCTTCTGGACAACCAAGTTACTCACCTGGATAATAAACTTTTTTGCCATCTGTCTTGTATACAACCATGGTAATGAACTCTCGATTGTGGGCAAAGTCATCCTACAAAAACACAAATCAAGCAGAGTTGTGCACTTCTGTGGCATGTAACTGATGTTTAAGCAGACTGATGTGTGCATTCTGTCATCCCCTGTGATCACCACAAGGTATGATCTGACAGTTGTGTTCACTAAGATAACTTGATCCCATTCTTAAAAAAAATAACCTGAAATAACTGGCTCTAGTTTTGCTTGTAACAGCTCAGAATGGTGGAGTCTATAATCACTTCACTTAAATTTTTACTGTGGGTCTACTTCAGTAATCTCATACACAATTATGTGTACCCGATGACTTTAAATTGTATACGCACAAATAGGTGCACCTACTGGAATGGGAAAATACAAGCAGTGATATACCAACATAGAAAACCATACAAGAAGATTTACAGAAGGTATTACAGGCCTCAGAATACAGAAAATGTAGGAAAAAGACCCAGTCACCTTATCTGTGATGTGCCTGCTGAGCAGGACCCAGATGGCAGCACCTCCCTGCGGGCACTGGACCTCCAGCCGGTACTGGGGGTTGTTGGCCAGGCTGTAGGCATCCTTCACTGGGCCGTGCTTCACGTCCCATGTACTGAAAGTAACACAGACATGGAATCAGATGAGCCAGACACTAAGTTTTGCTTTGAATGCAAGCTCGAAACCCTACAGAGATAGAGAGCTACCCATTATCAGTAACAGAGACACTGACAGCTAATTTTCGACTGGAGTCTGTGACACTGGTTTGATATCAGTGTCAAAAGATTAGCTTACTATTTTGTTTTATAAATTACTACAATACAAGCGTGGTAATAGAAAATGCTACATCCACACAGACTGGCTGTTTGGTGTGGTGAGTGCAATCACAAAAAGGCTGAGCTGTTCTGGGAGTCCAGGCTGGACTGCACACACTGCTGGACTGGTTACTATTGAGGGAAAAACACCGATGCTTTTGTAACTGTCAGACTCCTCTGTAAGCTACAGCTAGTTCCCAAAGCTTACCAATTGTTTTTTCCCTCCATTTTTTTATTCAGATATTTTTTCTTTTAGTATCTGTTCTGTTTTATATTTGGAAGGGTGCCTAAATGAAGGGTTAGAAAAAAAAGTATCTCTGAGGTACCCTATTGCAAATTCTGCCTGTATCAAAAATACAGAAATGAAAACCATGCCTTTTGAAACCAAGACACACACTTATCCTCAAACTGGGTGACAAAAAGACTGAATGTGAGAGATACTAGGTAGAAGACAGGGATTGTGTTCAGAAAAAAAGTCATCATGCAAGGAAGATTACTGACAATAACTGCAACTAAACTACTCTGACATCAGTGAACACACGCTGTAAAGACAACAGACATCGCACGAACGACTTGCAGCTGGCCAGGAAAATGAATTCCAAATAAAAACTAGGTCGCTCAAGCACTGTCTGGTCACTGCATAAAAATCTGATCTCTATTCTGATAGATGTGGGACTGAGGTCAGAGTGTGGTTACACAACCTTAAATCCACAGCAACAGTACAAAGGTCACTGGAGTTTCAGTGATGGTGGAGAACTAGTCAAAAACAAAGGCCAGGCTGAGAATTTAGAAAGTCAGGCTCAAGAGAGCATGGTTGGAGTTCAGCTTCTTCAGCTGTAACTAGAAGAATGGAAGGAAGGAAGCACCAAATGAGAACAGTCAGTGAGATATTGACACAGAAGTTCTATCTCTTGGACCAACCTATGAATACACGTTGATTCTTTAAAAAGGCTTGGGTTCCAACTCAAATAAATAACATCATAGTACTGGCACAGGTCCTCCCAGGAAATCCAGAAAATGCCTGCAAAGGAACATAATGTTATTGCTTCCTTACCAGACACTACGATTTTACTTGTTTTTCAAACCAGTATTTCTGTAAAACTTAGTAATGTCTGCATTGCCCAAATTTCTAAATTTAATCTCTACTACAAACAAGTTAAAGCAAGAAAACCAACTCAGTCTCTGCTTATCATCAAGACTTTCTAAAGCTGTCAGAACACTTTCTGTTCTCAAGCACTAAGCAGAATGTATGAGAGAATCTGTTGTATTGCAAAAGATATCAGTAGGTGATGTCTTATATTTTTACATTTAAATCCAGAATTTTCCTTATGCGTTTGCATGAATCTTATCAATAATGCTGTAATTCAATGGGTTTGGAAACATGCTGTTGTCAAAAATCGAGTGGCGCTGAACAAAAGGACTCCCTCCCAGACAGGCAGACAGCACCAGGGCACTGCAGAGCAGACGTCTCTCTCTCAGGGTAAAACCAGCTTCTGCTGGTTTTTCTGAGCTGCCAGCAGCCTGCCCTTCCACCAGCAACTGCACATGGACTTCCCAAATGCTGTACTCTGCTGCTCCCTGGTGAAGATGGACAAGACAATGCTGGGTATCATTCCACGGGGTCTCCCTGGAAAACCTGAGTAGTACCACCACTGTCTCACAGACGGATCTCATCTCTTCTTACACCCAGAAATAGTTTATGTAAAGATCTGTGTATAGATACATTAATGTAATGCAAGGGAAAACCCCCCATTTACCTCCAGTGCATAACCTCAAATACTGATTACAGTCAGCATGTTGATACATACTGCAACTGATGGAGAAAACAACCCACAAAACGTCTGTTCACATGTTCAAAAGCAGCATTAGTTACACAGCTCATTATCAGAACATTATCTTTGCACTGAGCTCCCCCACGCCCAGATACTGAGATGGCAACACTTAAGCAAGGAGGCAGTGTCTCAGCAGTGAATCTGATGTATTGAACAGTCCAGATTACTTAAACCCCAGACAAACCTGAAATGACAGCTTTAAATACACAAGTACTTTCTAAATTTTGGGGCTATTTAGTTTCTAGTATTTCTTTAATTCTTCCTCTCCTTGTGCCTAGGCATCTTCTTTACACTTTCCACAGTGATACACCACAAAGGTCTGTATTATCTGAAGAGATAATGACTTTAAAAATCTTATTACCATTGTCTATTTTCTGAGCTGTTCTTGGATCAAAATTCAAGTATTTTTGTAAATCTGGGGTCCAATTTCTCGTGTCATTTTCACTGTATCGTCCCTTCCAACGTAAGTGGCTCCAAGGATTTTTCAGCTGAAGAAATCGAAGTCCCTAAAGAAATAAAAAATAAAACTTCTGGATTCATCTTGACAAGGTAATCTTTATATTGACATTAACATGGAATATGGTCAAGGAAATACAACATCACTAAGCTTTCTGGGATTTTCCAGTGGTGCTCAAGGCAAAATGAACTATTAACCATTAGAGCAAAAAGTCAGTAGCCACCTATTGCAGACAGGTTTCAAACAGGCAACGGAAAGTATCTCCAGTTTTACTCGATACCTTATATTCTCTTATATCCAGGACAGCATATGCATGTGTTGGAACTAAACCCCATTTTTCTCCTTCCTCTTCAGACATCACCCCTGTTGCTGTTGTGATAAGGACATCTCCCTTGTGAAATCTGTTCAAAACCAGGCGAAAAGTAGCTTTAATTAAAATGGCACAAGTTGCAAATTAACGTTAGCCAGACACCGTAAGAAACCTGAAGAATGAGTTCTGTACATGTGCAGGTATTTACACTAAAGTTTTGCATCCCCAGCAGATGCCTTGAAAATTCAGACTCTGTACCTCACAACTGAGTTCTGCAACTGTTCTGCACAATTTGCAGTAGTGCCAAAATGCTGTCAAAGGGTCTGTGGTGACCGTACTCTTTTGCAGTGGTCATGCAGCTACTACACAGCAAGCATTTTAATGACTTGGAAAAGAACCAACTCCTACCTCTGATAGAGCATTCTGAAAGTACTGTCTTTATTGAAAGCCTGATTGTCAGAGTGCATAGCAATCCTCTCAGGTATCCAGCCAGTCAGTGCATGGAGATCAATATTCTGAAATGCAAGCATTCAAAACAAATCACAACAAATCTATAAGCATATGATATTTGTATGCAAACTGTAAAAGCACCTTGAAAGAAATCAAGTATACACAAGTTACAATACAGCTCTACACTTACTGCAGTAAATCTCATCAAGTACAGCTAAGCAAAATATAGTATTAAGAAAATGCAAATCCAATACTTTCCTCCCCAAGCACTTCAGTTATTTCACTAGAAGGAAAGCTATTTGGCCCAAGATTATTGGAGTGGAATTTTTGACTCTTAAAAATAATCTAGTACTTACAGAATTTGATCCAGGAAAATCATATCCTCCCATGACCTTCATATAAGCCTTTTCTATTAGTGATACCCACAATTCATTCTTATTGTTAGAGTAAGAGCAGAGAAGTTCCCCACTGTGATCAACAGGCAGCTGGTCATCTATGATTACCTGTGAGAAATAAACAAAGGGAAATCATCATCATGATAATAAAGTATTTTTGGAAGTCTTTAAAATCAAACCCAAAGTCTCATTAATAGACAGCTTCTCAGACACATCCAGACCTCACCGTTGCTCCCACAGGTGGACACCTCTAATGATACTGCACTGAACAAGACGTTCTGCAGCCAGCTCTGACTTGCCCTGGTCCCACTGGGTGACCTATGATCACCTGCCTCGCTTTCACCGGTGTAAAACTGGGATGATGACAGTACTCTCTTGTCCAGCATCTATCTACAGTAAAAGGCAGCTGCAAAAAGTTCAGTGCAATTGCCAGCATAAAAAGTAAAAAAAATACCTAACAATATTCCTCACCTAATTAGGAAACAGAGTATGGATTGTGCTTGGTAGCCAGCAGGAAAAATAAGCAGTTATTTATAAGGAAACAAAGTAAGTGTCATATCGCTTTCATAGTCTTTAGTCACAGATAGAGATTTCTTCTCTCTGGAGAGGAAAAACAACCCAAAGCAACAGTTGTGAAGGGATTAACAGTTCTTTACATTAAGCAGAATATATGGGGCGTTACTGCAGCATTCGTAGTGGGCTGAAACAGCTTCCCAGAACACAGTTCCAGTTTCACACTGGCTCAGGCTATCGACACAGCACAAAACCCGTCCGGGGAGAATCAATAATCCTTCTCACAGGAGTGCAAGCAGCCATTCCTCTAATGAAAGACTACAATTAGGAGGCACTTTGGAAAGAGTATTGAAAGCAAGGCAAGCACAAAAATGATACTTCTCCAAAACATTCAGATTCCTGAATTTTGCAATTCAAGGACCTCCTGACCCAGAGGTCCTATCTTAGCAATTGATAGCCTTTGAGGACCTTCTCCTTACTCCCCCATCCTGTGAATATGATCCCTCCACTTCTGAGCTCCCAGGAACATTCATCAGTCACTATGACCTGCGATTGTTAGTGCCACAGTTAAGCATTGTATGACGAGATATGTTATGTCCTTATTTATTGCACTGGAAAGAAAATGGAAGTTGTTTGTGAGTCTATAAAATTGTATCATGTATCTGCAGGCATTTCCTCTCCTTACTAAAAATCTGTGGTCATCTGAGCTACTCCTCTGTGGTCATTCCACATTTATACTCTTCTTGGATGTCCCCCTCTGTACTTATTGCTGTATCTTCCCTTCTAAGCTGGAGTGGAAAAGGGGATTACTTGTGCACCAAGTTTAGAAATGTGGGATGCATAGTTCTGTTCCTGTACAGTTTTCTTAATTCTTTTAAGCAATATAAGGATTTTTTTAATGAATTTAATGTAAGTAAGGCTATTTTCGTGCATGTGTGTAGAAGAAATACCTAACATTCTGTTACATCCTTCACAACCAAAATAGATCCCAAAAGCTTCAACAATTGAAAACCACTTTCTAACAAAACATATCTAAAGTTTTGGCTATGCAAACTCAGCTTCATAATGAAGGACACGCAGTCTTTAAAATATATGGCTTAAACAGTAACAATATTGTCTCCCCAAAAGCATTTACCTTTCTAGGCACACCATTGATATGAAGCTTCACCATGTATTTGCCACATGGATTATATTCAGGTTCTCCTTTCTTATTCTGAGGGTAAATTATACTGTTAAAAAAAAAAAACAGAGGAAACTGTGACATGACTGATTGGCTATACATACACTGAGAACAGAAACAGTGGGATTTGCAGTCTGTTTCTGGAATTTACACAACATACATTTCAAATTTTTCATGAAAGACTGACTAAAATTTAGTAAAAATTACAGTGATGTTCAAATAGATTTTATTTTTTCAGGCCTTGCTATAGTTTTCTGCTAATATAGTAACAAAAATAACTTAAGTAACTTAATTGCTTCTCCAACAGAAGCAAGGCAAACAAATTTATCTTGCTATTAAACAAACAGTATTTACACATCTGTAGTATAAATACAGTATTTGCCTGAATGGCAAGTCAAATATTTGAAGATTATGACAGTGAAGAACTCACTGCTCTTGAAAAGAATCCAAGTTCAGTTCTAACAAAGAGAATCCAAGTTCAGTTCTAACAAATACAAGCTCAGTTCTAATGAGTATAGATTAAAACAAAGAAATCCAGAAACAATGTTCACATGCTGGTGGGGCAACAGGCTCCCAGCAGAGTCTACCAAACCTGTGCCAAAGGTATCACGGCATCAGTCAAGTGGAACTGAGATAGTGCTGTTAACATTAATTCTGCAAGGAGATGCAAGACAGACCTGCACCTGTTGCACAGCAGTAATGTGGCAAAGTAAGAAAATAAACCTATAATGCATTGTACGTAAAACTGCTATTAAAAAAACCCAAACCTTCCAAACTATCTATTTCTCCTCAAAGCACACCTCAAGTTAAGACTCCAATGTATGAATCCACATCCATACAAAGCTGGCTTCCCTTTCCAAAGCACTAAATCCACATGAGTCCCAGGAATATGAAGGTGAAACAAATGCTATTTTTACTGTGTCCAGCTGTCACAGAACATACTGCAAAATCTTGGCAGAGTTAAGTCTGAAAAGGTCTTAGAAAGCAACAGCTACTTACCTTGTGATCAATTTTTTGTTGTATCTTCTTTCATATGCTGCACTGATAGCTAGTGATGCCACGAAAGAACAGTCTGACACTATTGTCTGTAAAGAACAGAACAACAGTGAGGACATTCTGCACGGCATCTGAAGTGGTACTATCTATGTGTTTATTTAATCTCACAAGACAAGGAAAGCACTCTCATATCTGGGGATTCTTTTTTTTGAACAAGAAGGTCTCATAACCCCTGCAGTAACCTGCCAGCAGCACACACTTCTCTTTAGGAACAATTTACCTGCTTTATGCTGAAACTTGACACAGTATAAATCATCGTGGGGTTATTTGTTATGTCATCTGGTCGCACCCACTTGGCAAACATCGCTCTCTGTTTGGGAGATAAGGGTAACTTCCCACATTTATCACTAGAGATAGAAGTAAATCAACAGCAGTTTAGCAAAGCTTTTCATGATATAACCAGTCATATATATGTCTGACAGATGGTGCAAAAATACACACAGAACAATTACACAGCTTTGCATGCAGAGCTGTAAAACAGCTTCAAAGAACACAAATGTTAAGCCTGTGATTCTTAAGGGAAAAAAAAAAACAAAATACAAAATAAAACCCAAGAGCTTCCTTCACACAGGACTGAACAGGAGGAAATTCCAGAAAGCCATCTACACCAGCACAAACTCAAATTCTTCACTTTATTTCAGTATGATGAACTAGTAATAAAAAGTTTCTTTCATTCTGAAAATGTCGAGGCTTGCCTGATTATCAAGCCTTGAGTGGGAAATTGATTAAAAAAAACAACTCCAGCTGTCTTTGTTCCTTCTGGATAAGTAATAACATTGCTGTTGCTCATGAATGAAGGTCTAGCAGTTACAGATTACCCTTCCTGGGAACAGTCCCATAGAGAGGGAACAGCCATGGCCATCCTTTTACAGTTAGCTGAGGCAGAGTGAACTGAAATCCTTAGCAGGCAGCAGGATCAGGAAAGGGACTCAAATTGCCAGCTCAGCCCACCTCTCCAAAAAGGCAAATACAATGTTGTCCATACAGGCCCAAAGGCATAAATGCAGAAGCAGTGCACAGGAGGATCAGCTGACATTGAACAGTCAAGATCAGACTTGAAGAAGAAGTAGTAGTATTTAAACACCTGTGCCTGAATCATGCTTGAAATCCCACTTTTAACAATTCTAAACTCTGAAAAAGAAAACACAGAAAGACCAGCTATGGGAAAGCTTTAGGAATAAAGTTCAGTAATTGAATCACACTTACGAAAAAGGCATAGGGAAGGCAAAACGTTCCCTCAGGTCAACACTCATGAAAGGTACATATTCAATGCCATTAATTTTTGAAGTCTTCCTGCATGTCATAAGAAAAATAAAATTACAATTACAAACCTATCACCTTTCAAAGACTAAGTACCAAAACGTAACAACACAGTTTTTAAAAATGAACAAGGCACAGTGCTTCTGAAAACCAGACATTCCACCTGTAATAAAAATCCCAGCAAAAGGAACTGGATATAACAAAAGTCACAGTCCCACAAAATACTATGCTTTCTTAATTTCCAACAAAGTAGTTCTCGTATAATTTATAAAACCAGCTTTGTATCTTGACATCTCAGAGACAGGTCTTTCATGAACTCAGTCAGGTAGGTTGTGTGTAACATACAAAAGTAAGGCTATGAAAAAATAATCCTGCCAGTCAGTTTCAAGAAACTGTATCCTAAATACATGCTGGAAAGTATGCGCTGTGAAAAAAAGCCACTAATTACATTACAGTAGAGAATACAGGAATTTATACTGAAGTGCAGGTAACAGTAGGATTGGGGTTTGTAAGAGGTGGTTTTCCAGTCCCTGTTTCTCCACCTCATACTTAGCTGATTGAATCTGCTGTGTAAGTCACACAGAGGATGTGAGCACAAATGATAAAATTTTGGAAAAGCCTGTGTTCAGCTTACCTGAGTACTTCAATCTCCTCTGCAGTGTACCTCTGACCTTGAGATTCACTAGCTTGTACTGCTCTGATTGTCTGTGGTTTGTCATTTAAAGAAAAATCAGGTCCCAATGGCAAGAATGTTCTGACTGGCTGGTTTGGTCTAGCTGCATTTGACTTCTCCTTCTGAGATGATTTTGATACAGATTCCTTCAGTGCCTCTGCTCTAAAGCAAAAGAAAATGCATTCTGTTTATAACAATGATAAAAATATAGTTATGATTCAACTATTTATTTGCTTGGTTCACATTCTTAAATGGTAAATGTAATGAACAAATGCCTAGGTTGACCAATACTTCTTTCTCCTAAAAAAAATCAATTTCTAATGCCAACACTTCTTTGTTTTCCTGTTGTAGAATCCATGTGGCCAGGATCCACATTCTGCAGTACAGAAGAGACACACCAGACTGAGAACCCAACCTCAGTAAGAGCATCTGCTAGCACTGGCAGTACTCACCTATCCAGTGCTTGTCGAGCCAGCTGCTTCAGCTTCGACTGGAGGCCCGCTTCTGAAGTTTCAGTAGCCTTAAGCGCAAAAGAAAAGAAACAGCTACACATTGAAAAATCCTGCAGGTTTTATGGGATCAGTTGGTCAAATTCCATACTTTTAGAGCAAATAATAACTATTTTTCTGAGGGTTTTTTTTTTAAATGAGCAAATTTATTTTTTAAAAAACCTCTCAGCATAAAAAGCATACTAAGTAAGCAAAATTTTGCCATTCTAATGAACATTCATGGAACAAAAGTGACATAACTTTTTTCAGCATAGGCAACATTGTATACACAAAAAATCTGCCAGAAGAATTAACCATAATAAAACACTGTGGGCAGAAAGATGACAAAAACAAATGTTAGGTATATACTGAGCTTAGATGTATTCCAATTCTTTTCCCCAAAGGAGTCAAAAATAATCATGGTAACTTAGAAAAAAAAATATTTTGAATACATATTTTCATAAAGTACAAAAAACCAAGATGGCCTGCAAGTTAAAAATCTTGTTCATGCACATCCAAGGCATCTCTGAGAGGGCACCCCTTTAGATCCTGAGAGCGCTAACTTCTGTTCCCTGTTGGGGGGACAGCTGTGACAGTTCACGCTCTCGCTTTCCTTACAGATGAAGTGTGGCTACTGCAGCTAAACGACCTGTGAGAAGCACAGCGTGAGGAGTGGCTTCTCTTGTGACACCTACGAGCAGGTTTCAGGGTCTAGCTTTGTACCCTGACTGATTCTCCCAGATCAGCTTGGCCAGCTGAGGAAACAAAAGGCAAGTGACTTCCATGAAGAAACAAAACTGGAAACACCCTCTGTAAGCAACTGTTTACATTTGCAAATAAATTACACTCTGGAGCTCCTGGTTGGAAAGGACTTTGAAAGACGTATGAAGGTAAGCAATGGAGATGGGAACACCAGCACACACATCTGGGAGTTGGCCACAGAGGAGGAGGAATGCCTGCTCTCTGAGTACTTCAAGGGCAGGGAAGAAATAAATCTCTCCACCTGAATATACTGAGGAGAAAGACAGAAATAAAGCTTCAAGATAGCAGAGTTCCTTCAAACTTCTTTCATTCTGGGAAGAAGAAGGTACTTTCTGATCACCCCGAGTGACAAAGCCTACAGTCATCTCAACAAAATAATATGCTTGTCAAGATTAAAAGAAACTTCAGCAGTATTTGTACCTAATGAAACACCAAACAAAAGCAGTTGTTACCATGAGATAATTTCAGGCTAACTTCAATATATATAATATTTGTATGCACTGACACACTAGGAGGAACACAGCAGAGGAAACACAGTGTGCTGCTGCAGTGAATTTTACATAATAGACTGAAAATGTTCTGCTCCAACAGCTCAAGTGGAAAAACGAGAGCAGTTTTACCAACTCTCAATCTGGTCTCTGTATCACCAGGGGGTTTTAGCCTACATAAAGCCAGTCTGCAGAATTCAGAGAAAAGATTTTACTCTAGCATGTAGCAAAAGCAACATTCCCTTCCCAACAACCCATGTATATTTACATTATAAAAAAGGGAAAAGAAGGGAAAAATAGACTTGGTGGAGTTACCTTATGATGGTGAGCTATTCCTGTAATGAGTGAGTTAAGGCAACTGGACTTAGGAGAAAAAAAGCAGTACCTGTAATTATATTCATCATTTATGTAATGGCCAATTTGTCCTTACCATTAATTTCAGTGTGAATTGAATTCACTTGTAACAGCTTTAATGTTGAGCACCAAGTAATCAAGTAGTATTTTTACTAGTTTTGGCACCAGCAGCCCATTATGTTTTCAGAAAGTGTTACACAAAAATTTCCCTTAAATTACTTCTTTTAATGCAGTCAGAAGGTAATACAGGTGACACATTAGCAAGTTATCTGCAGTTTTATCTGCTTTTAATTTCTGTTTTAGTGGGGCATTCACCCCAAGGCAAAAATTAACATGAAAAACGTTACAGAGTATTTCTAGATTTTACAGAATATTTCTAGGTTTTAGTATAATCCAGTTCAGAAAAAAACACATAAATCATAAATTTACAGTTTTAAATAGCAACATAACATAAAAACTAGAACAAACACTAAAAAAAAAAAAAGAAATAAATATTTAAAAAGTAGTTTTTAGAAATACAGGTACTCCATTTTTAAGCCAGCCTTTAATGGTCAGTCACTTGTGTAAGTGGAAGAATTTCTTACCATCACGTAATTCCACCAAGTTAACCTGTAGCTTAACATACTGTTTTCAAACAGAGTTCCACAGCTTCCGTGTACAGCTCGATAGCTTCCTCTGCATTGCCTTTATCATCTTCATCAAAAGCCTGTGTCACTAGGAAGTGGGCACGCTCCAAGTCCAACTGCTGTTTGGACTTCAGAGGGTCTGTGTTCTGTGACTGAACTAAATGAAAAAGGAAAGTATTTAGCTTTCTACAGCAGCAGACATATAAAAACATCCTTAGCATGGTACTGAAACACTAGCAGTTCTAATAGGATGGGTTATACCCATTTCTTGACTGGAAACCAAATCTTTCTAGACTTTGCTAAAAACATCTTTGCAAGGACAAGAAAATGCCACCACAACCACCCCCTGAAGCACAGATACACTCTTGGGATATTTTACATGTCAAATGAGGTAAATAAAATCTCTTTTATATTATGTTAAGGACATGGATGTTTAATCATGTAAAATACTAACTGTTTGTGAAAACACATCACCTGCAGTAACAGACAAGTTCCTTAGATGTCTAGGAGAGATGGCTTTGGGGGGACATAACAGCAACCTCCCAGTATCTGCGAGGTTATCAAGAAAATGGATTCGGTTTCTTTGTTGTGGAGCAAAGAAAGGGAATGGGAGACAGTGGCTATGACTTGAAACAGGGGAAAATTCAACTGGATATATATGAAAAAAAAATCACTAGAAAGACAATTGCACCCTGGGAACAGGGGTCCAGAGGCACTGGGAATTTCTGTCCTTAGGTGTTTTCAGGACCTGACTGGACCTGAGCAACCTGGTCCAAAAATCAATGTCTACCCTGCTTTGAGAAGGAGATTGTTCTACAGCCCTCCCAAGGTCCCTTTTTAGCCAAGCGATTCTGTGATTCCAGCTTAGAATTGAAGGTGTGCAAAAATTTGGTATTTTGGTTTAAGCACAAACACTGAAATTGGATCAAATAAGGAAACCCTTACGAGAGCAAAGCACTCTTTTGCCTTC
The DNA here is from genome assembly GCA_013399075.1 of Chloroceryle aenea. Lineage (NCBI taxonomy): Eukaryota > Metazoa > Chordata > Aves > Coraciiformes > Cerylidae > Chloroceryle > Chloroceryle aenea. The sequence continues at coordinate 11,525 of VWZY01002641.1, read as the reverse complement.
CCACAGTTAGCAATTCTACATAAATACCAGAACCCACTTGCTTCAAATCATCATGCAGCTGATGCTTAGATGTGAGTTTTGATTTGTTCCTGATTTTTGTTGCTAATTTCTTCCTCTGGTTTGCTCTGTAGATGTGGTTCCAAAGAATATTTAAAAGGAAGGAATACCTACACCCATGTCCTTAAGAAATAAGTCTCCACTTCATTTCTATGTATCAGAATTCAAAGCACTGATGTGCTCATTGTATTTGTGGTCCTTCACAAAGGACAAGAGCATTAGAGTAATGAAAAACAGAGCAAACATCATTGATACACATAGCACAGCACCAAAAGGCTTTCCACTCAATTAGAAAGTTCCTCACCCACCTGCTGAATGGAGAGCTTGAACTCTCTCCAAGTACTCATTTATTTTTTCTTGAATGTTTTCCAAGTTGGACCCTGCCATCCCAGCATAAATCAAGGCTTGTGCAGCTTCCTGCAGGGAGAATTTGAGACAAAGTTAATGTTTGCTGTCTAGAAAATTGCTTTCCATAAACAGAGGGCCTGCAGCAGCCAGGAGCTCCATGAAAGCAAGCCCCTACATCTGCAGAAAGACTGAGCAGCTCCAGGGAAATGCTGCTGGGAACAACAAGTTTACAGTTATTATAAATAAGATCATGTTTAAATTTGGGACAATCTTAAGACCATAAAAGAACTTTTGAGGTTCTGTAAGGCTGGATCTTAAGGCCTGTCTATATAGTAATGCATGGAATTAGGAGACTCAAGTAAATTTCTTTAAGCATGCACTGAAGTCAGTGGAGTAAGTCTCAAAAGACACAAACTGCCTTTTCTTTTTAAAGCTGTAGACTTAAGGTTTGGGGAAAAAAATCTACTCACAAATTATTTGCATTTAATCTGACAATAATGAAAGTAAACAAATCTAAAAACTTTTCAAAATCAAATGGATAGAATTTTGGCTTATAAAGTCTTCTCTTTTAGTATTACTCACATAAAGCTATCAAATCTGCGAAGTATACATATTTAAAGCCTCCTAGCTCCCCAAACTTATTTTTTTTAATGTTTGTATGTACAGAAAACATTGTCTTTGGATGAAAGTCTACCTTCAGGAGGGAGCACAGGCCTCCAGCTCAGAAGCACAGTATGTTACCCACATTAAGGCTTTTTCCACACTGCACAAATAATTAAGAAAAACTGCCTCCAGATGCAAAAGCAGCCTAGCCATTCACTAAATTTATGGAAAAAATAGATGGTTTGGCAGGGTTGTAATAAACTGCCAGAGCTGTCAGTCTCAGAAGCATGTGGAGAATTGAAATTTGTCACTCCTGAAAACAAGGATAAAAACCTTATTCTGTCCTCATTATTGGCGTGGTGGCAGTGCTGGTCCTCCCAGCAGCAGCAGCAGCAGCAGCAGCAGCAGCAGCAAGGAGGTTGTCACCCAGCAGGCTGAGCTCATCAGAAGCACAAGTTACTGGAGAGTTGCTCTGCAAAGATGGTGCTCAAGGAGGCTGCTCTGCAGGGGCATGGCCAGAAGGTGTCTGTCTAGTTCATAGCCACCGTTTCTGTCAAGCTTAGCAGCCTTCCCCGTACACATCTGCTGAGTTTACACAAACTTAAAACTGATCCCGATACAGCCTGTACTTGGTAACAGCATAAATTTTCACTGACAACCATCACAGAACCCAGTACCACACACTCCCTGTCAACAAGACCAATTTGATAGCCTTCTATGATGTCCTAACTAGCTGGTTAGATGAGGGGAGAGTGGTTGATGTCATCTACCTTGACCTCAGCAAGCCTTTTCACACACTGTCTCCCATAATATCCTCGTTAGAAAACTCATGAAGTGTGGGTTAGATGAGTGGACAGTGAGATGGATCAAGAACTGGCTGAGTGACAGAGCTCAGAGGGTCGTGATCAGTGGCACAAGTTGGAGGCCTGTAAACAGCAGTGTTCCCCTGGAGTCAATAACAGCTGTGGTCTTGTTCAACATAGTCATCAATGACCTAAGCAAGGGGACAGAGTGTTTCCTCAGCAAGTTTGCCTATGGTACAAAACTGGGAGGAATGGCTGACACACCAGAGGGCTGTGCTGGCATCCAGCGCGACCTGGACAGGCTGATGTGCTGGATAGAGAGGAATTTAATGAGGTTCAACAAGGGCAAGTGGAGGGTCCTGAACCTGGGGAGTAACAACCCCATGCATCAATATTGGTTAGGGTAGGAAGAGAAGGATCTTGAGGGGAGTCCTGGTAGACAGTAAGTTAAACACGAGCCAGCGATGTGCCCTCGTTGCCATGAAGGCCAGTGTTCTCCTGGGGTGCATTAAGAAGAGTGGCCAGTAGGTCAAGAGGGTTCATCTCCCCCTCTATTGTTCCCTGGTACAACCAGATCTATAATACTGTACCCAGTTGTGAGCTCCCCATTTCAAGAGACAGGAAACTACTGGAGAGAGTCCAGCAGAGGGCAACAAAGGTGACCTTAAGAGAAAAGTTGAGAGATGGTACTATTTAGCCTGGAGAAGGCCGACAGGAGACCTTCTCAATGTCCATAAATACCTAAAGGGTGGATGCAGGGAGGATGGAGCTGGACTCTTTTCAATGGTGCCCAGTGACAGGACAAGAGGCAATGGGCACAACCTGAAACACAGGAGGTTCCATCTAAGTATGAGGAAAAAAATTTACCATGAAGGTGACTGAGCCCTGGAACAGGCTGCCCAGAAAGGCTGTGGAGTCTCCTTCTCTGGAGAGATTCCAAACCCACCTGGCTGCAATCCTGTTTAACGTTCTCTAGGCAAACCTGCTTTGTCGAGAGGTAGGACTAGATGATCTCTAGAGGTCCCTGCCAACTCCAACGATTCTGTGAATATCCATCACCATATTACAGCATGTGAAATGTCCACAGCCACAGAAAGGTAAATAGAAGCACTGCTCCATTTATACGTAGCAATTAACTACCACTAAGGTCTAGCGTACAACTGGTTTTTGTGGGGGGAAAAACGTGCACTGCAGAGTATCTGCTCAAACTGTATGTATGTCTGTGACATACTTCAGGTACAGACTGACAGAAGAGGTGGTGTATCGCAATGGCACGGTGTTTACGTACGGCACAAAGAACATATGTGGATTTCCAATTCAGTGCTGTAAACCCAACTGATGTTGCTCAACTGTTTTGCCTGGTTTTAAGACGTATATGTAATGAAAACAGTCTTTGATAAATGAAGCCTCTGAAGGACTGAAGCAGTTGACCAGCTGCCTGCAGAGCCAGCATGCCAGCTGTTTCCAGTGACGTGCAATTCAGAGGTCTCATTTGTGATCTCCTCAATGTTGCTACTGCTCTCTAGCACAGCGTGCCATAGTCACACTAAGCTAACTGACTGTGAGTTTGCAGCTTGCTAACTACTGGTCAACAGCCAAATGTAGCAAGAGTCTCCAGCAATTTTGCTGAAATCACTGGGTGCCCAAAGAAGATTCTGACATTTCTGCAGAGCACCATTAGCATGTTTACCCTATGCTGCTGGTTCACACTGCTCTCCTCTATACTCTATCAAAGTCACATGGTAGCAGGAAACAAACAGCACTTGATAGACATGGGAACTCCATCCAGACAAGATGAAGTTTGCTGTCCACTGGCAACGAAATCCAGCATCTCCTATGCTTCATCCATGAGGTCTTGAAGAATCCTGTTCAGCACTGAGCTTTCCCACACACTTGGTAACTGCACCCATGGGGTCTGAACTGCTTAGAGCAGTCAGTCAAGAAAGTTGGTGACAGGCCAGAGCCTATCTGCACTGTCAAAAAAATACATAAAATACCCCCAAGGTACTACATGCTATTTTGCAAGTCCTCTTGTTTGATATAACACAGACAGGGATTCTTCAGCAACACGAGTGGCTTGTGGTCTGAAGCTAGCTTACTGCTGGCCGCCCCGCATTTCACCAGGTACTTCTCTACCTATGGGATGTCTGACTGCATCGCAGCACGGCTTCCAGCTGCTGACCAAGAGCTGCAGCACGTCCGTTTGTGGTTCTCCAAAACGCTCCATGTTCGCATCTCCAGAATGGAACTGAAGAGTCTGACAGGCCTGACGGAGCAGGGGAGAGGCCAGGAGACAAGGTGAGGAACCAGCGGGGTAGAGACGTTTTTATCCGTCTTCCCTTTTGATGCGGCTTCCCGGGACGCGCCGCAGTGAAGCACCCGTGCCCCCTTCTCCA
>VWZY01002640.1:350947-369119 GCA_013399075.1 Chloroceryle aenea | reverse complement strand
ATTTCAGTGTAACTAGGCTCTGCAGCAAATACTGCAAGTGTGTGAAGTAATTTATCTGCTTTACATAGATACTGTGTGTCATCGGTGTTAGCCACAATGGGGTGAGTGAGTCAGAGCTGATGGAACTTTATCCTGAACTGTCTTCTGCAGTGTTAACCTCGCTTGTTCACAGCCTGCACAAAATGTGTTTGCTGACATATGGCTGTGGTTTGCTCAAGTTCCAGCACCTCCAGGTAAATTACATAATTCTAAACACACGCAGAGAAATTTTGCACTTGCCCTGTGCATCATCAGCACTCCATAAACAAGTTAAGTGCATTCTATTTCTCTCAATTATGTTCTCTGTCAGGCTTGGGAAATGGTGAGAATGGAGTTTATGAAAGAAGGTGAAAATGTTATTTCTGCCTATAGACAAAAATTAGTGGAGTATTTCACCATGCAGCTAAGGTAAGTCAGAATTCCTCAAGATGTGCTAAATTGCAGGCTTTATTCCTCACAGATTTTTTTTTTTTTCTCTGTATAGCTTCTTTGACTCAGTTTCATAAATTATTAGGGCAAAATAACTGCAAAGCCCTAGCTGTCAGTTTAGCAGTTTATTATTGATAAGTTGCTTTTTAATCTTGAAAAGGTTGAGGACTATGGGCATGTAATAAAGTTAAGTGTGTGAAAGTTGACAAGCTCTGTTAGGCCTCTTGGAGTTTTAATTTTGATTTGCTTTTCTTTCAATAGTCGGGACCGAGTGACTTGGAGAAGTGCAGATGAACTTCCTTGGCTCTTCCAACAGCAGGGTGATAAGCAGAAGCTACACAAATGTCTTCTGAACCTCTTTGTATCCCAAAACCTTTACAAAAGGTACAAAGGTGGCCACTGCTTCGGCGATTGTAAACATTTCACAGTATTTTTTTTGTCAATATAAATCAGAAAATGACAGATACAGATTAAAGGAACTTAAATAGTAGTAGAGGCTGAAATGCTAAATGCTACTGTCATGTAAATCATTCTGTTACACCTGGGGGTTGGTGAAGGGATAAATACTGCTGTTGAACAGCATGAATCTCCATGGATTGTCTCTGTATACACCGTAGCGCACAGACAAAATTCATGCATGTGCCCTTTCCGAGCTAGCATCAGTCTGATGAGAGGGGTATCACAGATAAGATGAGCTTCTTATTTCCTTGTTAAAACAGGGGACATTTTGCAGAATTGCTGAGTTACTGGCAGCTGGTTGGGAAAGATAAGAGCTCTATGGCAGCTGAATATTTTGACTCTCTGAAAGAATATGAAAAAAGCTGTGAGGGAGAGGAAAGTATGATCTGCCTGGCTGATCTTTATGAGACCCTGGGACGGTTTCTTAAGGACCTAGGTCTTCTCAGTCAGGTAAGTACATTTAGAGATTGTCATAACAGCAAGGAGGCAAATTAAGTGGAGCTCAGCCTGTGCTTTCTGTTGCAGTCGTTAAATTACCATAGCCTACAGGATGCTGCCTGCTGCCCTCATATTGTGAGCTTCGTTGTTACAGGCTGTAGCTCCTCTGCAGCGATCCCTGGAGATCCGAGAGACGGCGCTGGATCCAGACCACCCAAGAGTAGCACAGTCCCTCCACCAGCTGGCAGGAGTTTATGTCCAGTGGAAGAAGTTTGGGAATGCTGAACAGCTGTATAAACAGGCACTGGAAATCTCTGAAAACGCTTATGGAGCTGAACATCCTTGTGTAGCCCGTGAACTGGATGCACTTGCAACCTTGTACCAAAAGCAGAACAAGTAAGCTTAACTGCACCAGCAGTTTTACATAGAGGTGGTACAAAAATAACAGCAAAGATTTTCTTCCTGGGGCCAGAATGTTTTTTTAGCTCTTCTTTAGAGTTTCCTAACATCCAGTGCAGCCATGAGCAACGCTTCTGTATTCCTGTACCAGGTCATCCAAGAGGGGCCAACTTCTGTGATTAGTTTTCCAAAAATCTAACAAGTTAGAGATAAAGGAGGAGCACTGTCTGGTCTAAGCATTTTGGATATTCTTATCTTTGACAAAAAGTGGATTTCTTCAAGATTCTTAAATTCTCCTCAGATTTATCTGTTCAGATAACTTGGAAGCTTTCCAGAATACCCAATGATGCTCTGTTTGGTATTCTTTGTAACACTGTAAATAAAACTGTTTTCAGATACGAACAAGCTGAGCAACTGAGGAAGAAGTCCTTCAAAATACGCCAGAAAGCAGCAAGGCGGAAAGGCAGTCTGGTAAGGAAACGTGCAATAGCTAATAAAAATGCAGGGCATGTTGCAGCTTTGCTAATCTGATGCTCAGATGCTTTTGATAATGGAGAGCTGAGGCAGTGAAGTAGGCCCACAAGCAGCTTTAGTAACCACCCTGTCAGCTCTGCTGGAAGTGCAGTTCCATCAGTATAGCTGGTATGGAACCGAGAGAGGTGGAAAAGAAATTGATGTATAGGTTTTGGGGGTGCAGAACTGCTGCTGACACAGCCAGCTGTCAATGGAAAAAGGTGTTCCCCAGCATAACTGAGGCATTTGTTCTACCACTACTATTGAACACAGTGCTTACTGCCATGGATAATCCCAGATGTAATAATAAGAGGTGCCATACTGAGTTTTCTCCTATTTTTCCTTATGTGTTTTTCAGCTACAGAGTTGCTCTTACCATTTTTGAGCTATGGATTTCTTTGTTACATAGTACCATGTAAGAATTCATCTGGTAACTCCAGAGCTCCAGTTGTAGCTCTAATGAAAGCAGTGAAAAGTCATACAGAGCTTAAATATAAACTAAATTGGATTATGAAGTCTTTCTCCATATTTGTAATGAGTTCTGCTGCATAAATATTTTTATAAGACTGAAGAGATCAACAGTAGGTGTGTGACAGTGGCTGCAATTCTAACTTGTAATTCACTTTGCATTATTTTGGCAGCCTGTTTTACAGAGATCCATGTGAAGCCTTGAGTAGTATTTTATATGTATTTGTACATGGCTTTTAGGATAGGAGATTAACCTGATTTTAAGTTTTGAGCTTCTAAATGTAAGACTTTGATCTGAATTGGTTATTTGAATGGGGGAATTTAAGTAAATTGGCATGTATGGTGCAGGAAAAACAGCTGTACGACAGCACAGTAACTTACATTCCCTGGAAGCACGTTTGGTGAAATTCAGTGCTAGACTGTAAATAAGCAGAATGCCTGTGTCTCATTTAGCAGGAAAACAGAACTTCAGTAGGACTAGTGTGCTCCTCTGACACCAAACTGAGTCTTCTGGTTGTCTGTCTTCAGCTGTACACTTTAAAAGCAGTGGCGATTGGCTGACATTACCCTGTGCTTTACTGCAGTGTGGCTTCGCTCTCCTGCGTCAGAGAGCCCTGCAGCTGGAAGAGCTCACGCTGGGCAAGGATACGCCAGATAACGCTCGAACCCTCAATGAGCTTGGAGTCCTCTATTACCTGCAGAATAACCTTGAGTAAGTTCTGTTAGTTGTGACACATCCACTGTGAGTTGTCACAGAACTAAATGGAAGCAAAGAACTGAGAACTAATATTAAATATAGGCATGGGATCAAATACTCACTGTAGTGCTGACCTCCCGGGAATACTGTCACATGGACTCTGTCTATCTGCTGGCGTGACAAACAACCTAGCTACAATGGGTGCTGCCAGTATTACGTGGGGATCACCCATTGTTTGTGATGGAGGAACTGCTGCAAATCTGTAATGGAATAGTTACTACTCTAGAGAGATAAAATACACCCTTTTGTTAGGGAAGTGCTCAAATGGTGGCATTACACAGCATTTTTTCTACTTAGTCACTTCTAGACATATTCTGATATGAGAATCTAGCTCATAACATAAGTAAAACCAGTTTCAGTCTCTCTCCCTGTGGTAGGAACGCTGTCTGATGAACCTGCTAACAGTTTTTATGTTTATAAAAATTACTTGAGACATGTGTAGTGCATTCTGAACCTTTGCCTCACATTCCACTGCTGCTTTATCCATGGGGGTCCCTGACTGCTCTGAGGAGTTTCCTACAAGTCTGTAGAATGTTTTGAGTAAGGAAAGGTTACTTCTGTAACTGAAGATGTGGGTTGAATTGGGGTAGTGGAATGTTGGCTGAAATCTGCTAGACTGGCATTTCAGTCCTCTACAGGGGGCACCAGATTGGCACAGGAATGTATTAACTAGCTCATATTAACTACAGCCTGCACGGCTGGACTGGGTCTGGGGTGTACAGCTCCTCACTTCACGAATGAACTGCTGAGCTGGCATTTGCTGACTCCAAGGGAAGTCCATTCCCACTGTCGGTATTTGTGCAGTTACCAAGGCCGAGTTGGTACCGAGTCCTGTTTGTACAGTTTGTTGTTTCAAACAGCCACTTCATCCCGTGCAGATTACCAATTTTAAAAAGCTGCTGAACAAATGTGTTCTGTAGGACAGCAGAGCTTTTCCTGAAGCGCTCCTTGGAAATGAGAGAGCGAGTCCTGGGACCTGAGCACCCAGACTGTGCCCAGTCCCTGAACAACCTGGCAGCCTTGTACAACGAGAAGAAGCACTACGAGAAGGCAGAGGAGCTATATGAAAAAGCTTTAGACATCAGGAGGAGAGCACTGGCTCCAGATCACCCCTCCTTGGCTTATACAGTGAAGCACCTGGCAGTGCTGTACAAGAAGATGGTAAGCACAAGCTTCTTGTATTTTCTCACCCCATAAATTAACTGTAAGGCCCTTACACTGTTGCAGTCATCAATTCAAAAGGAAGGAGGCCTAGGAATTCTGACAGCTATTGCTATTCTACAGACACACATAAACGATGTAGCCAAGCAACCTTTTTTTTTTTTTTCCCCAAAAAGTCCAGTAGGTTCTTCAATACACACTTTGCATAAAGAAAAGCTATTTATTAATCCCATCTTCAGTGTCCTGCCTACACAATACTACCCTGAGGAATTCCTGGTTCAGTTAAAAGTGTTTTAGCTGCAGTGAGGGAAGCTCTTCCCTGCTGTACTGGAATTCTCCACTGTTAATTAAAAAAGAAATAAAAAGATGTAGAAACTGAGAAACAAATTAACTGGGAATTGAATATGCTCCATATTTTGGAAGATCGGGTCCTAATAAATACTAATGATAAACAGTCTGTGCAGAATATGATTGTGAATTAACCAAAGTTAAAGCCAGAATAATCTGGAAACAGTTACATCTTCTACAAGGGTTTTTGTTTAAAACAGATCATAGAGTTACCTTGTTGACACAAGACAACTGAATCATTTTTCCCTCCGTTATTTCTAGGGAAAACTTGACAAGGCTGTTCCTCTGTATGAGTTGGCGGTTGAAATTCGACAGAAGTCATTTGGCCCCAAACACCCCAGTGTAGCAACTGCTTTGGTAAATCTAGCTGTCCTTTACTGTCAGATGGTAAGTTTTTCATGTCTTAGAGGTTTATTATTCCTATTTTGGGAGTTTTTTAATGATTCATACCTAAATTATATTTTTGTAGTAATCTCAACTAATAAGAGATTCAAGAGATGCTCTCAACTTACCAAATTCCTTACTTATCATCAATAGGAACAAGCTGTAGATGGTTTCTAGGTTTCTGTATTTCTGCAGTCTCTGTATCTGGTTTTGAACAGGGATTAAAGCTGCCTCAGGTAAAATCAGAGCACCTGGTAACTCAAAACTTCCAGAACAGAGATGTTCTAAGCTGCCTAGGAAGCCCAGACCCTAATTACTACAATATTAGTGGGGATTGCATTTGCAAGTGCAAGGCATTTGCTTTGCCAGTGTCAGTTCTCATCCTCATCTGTCAACAGTATTGAGAACTCAGAACACCTTTCTGGTTAAATATGCATGACTGCATCTGGGATGCGTTGAGATGATGTTGGAAAATAGAAGAGCAAATGCATGTCTGTGAAAAACAACTTTGTGCTCCCCACAGAAGAAGCAGATTGAAGCCTTACCTCTTTATGAACGTGCGTTAAAGATTTATGAGGACAGCTTTGGTCACATGCATCCTCGTGTGGGGGAAACACTGAAAAACTTGGCAGTGCTAAGGTAAGATTATCTGCTTTAGCCCTGTAAAAGCCAATTACTATACGAAGCACTGCATGAAACAAAACATCCTGGATTTGTGTACTTCTTAGGAAAGTAGAGAGCCCTAAGAATACTTTGTTGATAGCATTGTGTGCATTTCAATTGAAATTAAATTAATCGAGAGGCTTGTTTTACTGGCTTCAACTTTGTTTTCACTCTTCTCCAAAGCTATGAAGGAGGAGACTTTGCGAAGGCAGCTGAACTCTACAAGAGAGCTATGGAAATAAAAGAAGCAGAGACTCTGCTGATAGGTGGAAAAGCAACTTCTCGACACTCATCGAGTGGAGATACGTTCAGCTTAAAAAGTGCATTATCACCCAATGTTTTCCTGGAGCACGGACAGAGGTGATACAGACCAGTGATACAGACCAGTGCCCAGAAAGGCAGACTGGGGCTATTTTAAAGCAGACATAAAATTATTTTTAAAAAATCTATTTTTCTTAGGATAGTGCACTATTTTGGGACTGACACCTGTCTTCATGAATGACAGGGAAACAAATGTTTAAGCTTAAAACCCTTCCATGTTAACTTTGCAGAGGTCTGGTACAAAGTGAGCTGCTTACACTGTACATAGATACGCGTGTTACTAGCTCAAGCTACAGCTAATGCCAAACCACATCAATTTGACACCTCTTCGCCTAAGTGCCACCATGATGACAAGTTAAATTGAACCAGTTGTATATAATCTATAGGTAGTTCTTATTTCAGTCTTGTAATGTAAGAGCCTGGCTTAGAGGGTTTGGTTTTGTTTCATTGACTTCCACCCAAAGTTTTACCTGTAGGGTGACAGCAGCTTTAAGTAAACTCACATTGGAGGTACATGTGCAGAAACGTGTACGTCTACAGTTAACACAGGGGTCAGATTCATCCATGTTCAGTAACATATATTTTAAGTGAGGAATCAGAATGATTATCTCTGTTGTTAGCCTTTAACAATGCTTTCACTAGTTACTGTCATTGAATCACTTAAAATACAAGAACATTTGTACTAGCTGGAAAAACCTAGTGATGCAAAATAGTTTGCCATCAGATAAAAAAAAAAAAAGCTAATCAAATCTACCTGCTTGCTGTATTTCTTAATACCCCAGTCATCTGGAAGAGTCAGTTTGGAGTCTGTTCTCATTTGGTGCATAGATCTGCAGCTGCAGTCACAGCACGTTGAAGGCAGTTGTTCATCTATTTGTCGTTGTAACTTATGGACATTAAAAAAAAAAACCAACCAAGCACCACAACATAATTTATCTGGTGTAGGCCAAATAATTCTTCTATGTAGGAGAACTCCACCTGAAACCACTGGCACCAGTTTCAATGGAGAAGTAATTGTAGGGTCGGAGTATCATTCTGTACCATTCTCAGTCTGTAAAAACTGAAAGCTTATTTTATAAGTTTGCCAAATAAACAAAGCTGGACTACACTACAAAGTCAGGAATTTCCCATTAGGTTTTATAGTCGACTTAGACTTGTAAATGTCTATTTAATAAAAAATAAAATAAATCCTTAGAGCTGCATTTTTTGATGCTGTTTATTTTTAAATAATTTTAACCATTGCCGCATACAATCATCGTAATGTTCTTCTAATTATTACCAATTACTGTTGCATATACAAGTTGAAAGTCAGAAAGTAGCATGAGAACCATTTTGCACCTATGTGGGCATATAAAAGTGAATTAATTTGCTCACAAAACTGTACATGAAGTAAAATGGCCAACAGTTGCCTCATGTCAGTCCTGTGACAGCAGTCACGTCAGACCAGTCCTTCAGAGCCAAGATGAACTGGGATCAACCATGTGCCTCAGGATCTCCAGAACCAGGTGGGGGCTTCACTTTTACTGTTCCCAACAGAAAGGTAAAGTCACAAAGAAATGGGATTAACACTTAAATTGATACTTGGGTCAAGGTAACGCAGCCTTAGTGACACAGATTCAAGTCTATACCTTCCTAATGATCGCGTTATTGTTTCCCGTCCCTCTGCAGTTTATAAAATCTGGGTTCCCCAAAACTCAATCAAAAAAACCCTCTTCCATTTTACAGTGTAATGCATCACACCCAAACCCTCCCTCAGTGACTTCAGGTCTGATTTTTATGTATTTAATATAATCTAGTGTCAGCTCTGGAAGAAACAGATTTTAAGTTTGTAATTGTTTCTTAGAAAACCAAACATTTTTTAACTTCAGTGTTCATTCAGCTGCACTAAGGAACAGAAGCATCCAGAATGCCACTCCTTTTGCGTGTTGGCTGAGCACTGCTGCTACTGTTACTTACTGGTCTGTGCTGGCTGCAGCTTGCTGCAGAAAGGGTTTTTGAACAGCCTGAATTGGACAAATTGGTATTATCCCGCAAAGGCTGAAATTTACTTTGTGCTAAGCCAAATCTAAATAATGATCAAGCTCTGGATCAGAAACCCATGGCAGTTAAAAATATTTGAAACTGATAGTTCCAGTTCTGCAGGTTAGTGATAATTTAAAAGGCACTATGACTGCACTGACATTATGTACAGGGCAAATACAATAGCTCAGATACTCCACTGAAGAGAGTTGCAATAAGAAACAAATTTAGAGCATCTAATTTTAGCAGGTTTTCTAGGTGAAGTCACATGAAGTCTAATCCTTAATACAGTCCATATGATGGACCAAAATAATAGCTAAACTTTGAATACAACAAAAGTGTAGTACTTAGATTTTCAAAGAGATAACCAAAATCTCCTGTTGATGGCAATTCTTACAGATTTTGTCAGGAAAAGCATCTGCTGGCTGAAACTGTCAAGCTGATACCCAGTCTACTAGTATAATTATTTACTAACACAAGACTTTGCCTTGTTGCAGCTTACCCAAAGCATCATCACATAGAAAACACTGAAGAACAAGCAGCAGTAAAACATTGATAAATCTAGAGAAGTTTAAAAAAAAAATCCATCTTGGAAATATTTCAGGTTAACGAAAAGACTAAAATACTCTGTTAACTCAAAAAAGTAGCTGCAGTATGATCCATGCCAAGAGTTCAGACACCAGTGAACAAGGACAGGTTCCAGTGCCTGGGGAATCGGGAGCAGCAATATGGATGAGGCACCATCATTTACCCTTGGCCTACTTGGTCCCCTCCATCTATCATTCGTCCTAATCTTTGTCCTTTTCTCACCACATGATATTGCATGTAATGTGCTGTGCCTGCATTTATTAGTTTATCCACCTCATTCTGTTTTCTCCAGTGTGCCTGGGCACTAGTGATGCTGAGAAATTATGATGTACAGCAGCACAAATCCCAATCTTACAGATGCAAACAGACAACAGAACATAAAGACAGTAGTGAAGCTGGTTCCTTCCTGCCCCTGTAACAGTTCCACTTCATCAGAAATGTAAAAATAAGCTTCTGTGGAGGTGAATAATAATAATAATAATAAAGTCTTATCTTCTCAAAATCCAGTGTTGAGCAAAACTCCCCAAAGTTGTACTTCATGTTTGTTTTGCTACATGTTTCTCATTTTGGCCATGAGTTCTTCTAGGCTTTCTTCAGATTCTGCCATCGTTTCCTCAGTTAGCAAATTATCCTCCTAATGGGAACAAAAAGTTGGCAACAACAATAGGAAACAATTTCCCCTCCTCCCCTTTATTCTGCTGAAACACACCACTTTCCGAGAACCAAGCACTCGATTGCACATTGAGGCCTAAGGGATTATAAACCTAAATTATCAACTACTCTCTCAAGGAGTGAGAATGCTCTGGCCACAATACAGAGATTTTCTGTTCCCAGGCTATACTAGTTGCTCTTTTGACCATATAGACCTTTTGCAAGATAAATACAGAAACAATTAGTCACCAAAATACCAACTGAGAAATTCACACTGGTTTTCCTTCCCCAACCCCTGAATACATTAATTCCTATCTGAATGGGCCGGGATTAACAATTTGATCTACATGTATTTCAGAAATTCATAAAGAATCAATACATTACCTTGCTGGGGATAGTATACACTACAGTAATTCCCTCAGGAAGCTCAGGTATGGGGCCAGACGCAGCCTTCAATTCATCTTCTGAAATTTCTGATACTAACTGGATGCCTTTGCATTAAAGGGAATCGAGAACTCCATTAAAAGTTAGTGATTAAAGGACTGTTTCTCCTATGTTATCACAGTAAGAGAAAAACAGCAGCTACATTTCCAAAACTGAAAAAAAAAAACCTTAAAAGCAGGAAGACTTTTGATTTCAACTGCTTCATTCCATTATCAAGACATTACTTTCCCTTTACAGTCTACGAAATGGTTCTATACAGATGACATATGGACCAGAACAGCACGTCTCCTGTAGGGCTTCCTTGCCCTTACCATGTAAATCTTATCATGAGAACACTTCCTCCAGCTAAGGCGATTTTCAGTATCATGTAATAAACAGAATGTACATATCCATGCTGCAATGGTGCTATGAAACACTCTGACCATTCCTTAAGACAATTCCTGCTAATTTAACACCCTCAGAGGAATATAAAAATCCATGGGATGCCTCAGCACAGTAGTTATGGAAATAACAAAAGCTCTTTAGTCAAGTATTTGAAACGAGCATACAGTGAACACATGTCACATCTTTCACATCTTCACACTGTCTGTTGAAAAAAGTATTTTATTCAAATGGCAGCTACATTCTTAGCCTAAAACCTGCACATTATGCTAAAAATAAATCATCAAGTTGTGGATTGTTACTGCCAAAACCTGTGAAAAGCCAGCAGTAATTACGTAGTGTAAATTACAAAAAACAGGAACTGTAAGAAGGCTGTGCACCCCACAGTGTGTTCATCCAAAACAAAGGCTTTAAATGGGAACTTGCTACCGGGAGCATCATTTAATCCCCTGTTGGTTACTTACCCCAGTCATTGTCTTCATGTACTATTTCTTCTTCCTGCTCAATTACTTCTTGCTTTGGTTGTGCAGCTTCCTTTTTCTGAAGGAAAACCACAAAAAAAGATAAAAACCATAATATATGCAATACTCCAATTTTCAACAACAGCAAAGAAGATCAAATTGAAGATTCACACTTCTTTTATTATTTAAGATACTCAATATATAGAACTTTGTTAGGAATAAAACAGCAGAATACTTGCAAGAAAATACCAAACCCACTAACGCTCAAAAATATATGACTGCCAGGAAGGTTGAGCAATCACTGTTGAAGAAAATATGACCTAGCTGTTTGCAAGCCATTCTGCCTACTCTGTGCTTTAAGGTAACTTCAGGTATTGGGTTTCTAGGAACAAATGAACCATATGAAAAGAAGGCTACTGAAAACTGGAGTAGCAATGATAGTTTTCTTTTACTACAGATCTGTAACATGCTTGGTTCTTAAGACTTTAAGGAAGGAAAAAACAAAACCACCAAACCTCAAAACATTTTTACCTTATAATTTTCTTGCTGTTTTCTGCAATTGTGGTCACTACACTGTGGATTTGGCTTCATAGACATGGTTGGAAAGAAATCCTGCATCGCGTTGTAACCAAGATAATAACTGACAGCACCAAAATTTAACAGGTATCTAGAAACACAGAGAGAGAAAGCAGGCCCTTAGATACAGGTACAAACCTAAAAACTTATTCCCTCAAGGAATAATTTCTCCTCAAAGAACTTTTATAATATACTTTCATGCTAAAGAAGAGTTACTTGTCTTCGAATAAGCTGTAGTCACCTGACAACAGCAAAACTGCATCTCTAGTCCTTGGGTGATCTAAGTGCATGAGAACAAGTCAGCTAATCTCAGAGAAAAAAAAAAAGTTTAATTTTAAGCAGTTTTCTCCTGTGCCTTCATCAACGGCTTGAAACACTTGGGTGCCCTGTGTTATGGAGAGAGTTTTCAACAGCTAATCAGAGCCAGTTTAATCATCTTTACTGTAGGGTCAGATTGGCAGTAAAAATGAACATTTAAATTAAGCTGCAATGTTTGCATTCTTCATTAAATAAAAATACCTGTTGCTGTGCCAGTGCATGTAATACCTCTCTGCACACCTGAAAATAGCACTTAGCTGTGGTTAGCAGGGATGCTTGCAGACAGTATTTTTATTGCTTGTAACTAGAAGTTCTTGGGTAACTGAGAAAACCAAGCTAAGGCTAAAAACAGGCTAAGTAAGATCCTGCTGTCGCAGATGCTTGTAAAAGACAGTGCATTATTTTGAAACCAAATACAAAGTTGTTAGAGAATTTTCCTCGCTGAAACATGCAGTTGTTTGAGCAGCTGGAGTCATGCAACAGTACTTTTTGAAAACATTAAAACATCTCATGTTGTTATATAACTGTTTGTAATTCACCTCAGGTTAGAATACAAACACTGCAAGAGAAATAATTTCTTGTCTACAAAACTTCAGAGTTAGCACTGTAGTATTTCTGTGCATAATTTAGCTGTGTCAAATGGGAACATGTTTAAATGAAGAACTAAGAAAATGTTGGGTGTTTATGCATTAGGAGAAATTCTCAGAAAACTCTGAAGATTTCCTTTTTCTTAGCCTATTGAAAAGAGCAGCTTCAAAGTAAACACACCAGTGATTCAAGCAGCGTGTTATTTCAGCCCTGACCAATGATGCCAACACCTTTAGGAAACAGGCCACAAACATAAAAAGAATCAGACCCATCATTACAAAATGATCCTTTGTGTTTCTTACTCTTATGGTGATGTATAATGAATAGCAACAGATCAGCCACTTACTTCAGAACGTTTTGTACAAGAATTCCTGCCACAACACCCATAGTTGTAGGAAGACTGGCTGCACAAACTCCTTCTCGTTTTAATGTTTTCTCATCAATATTTGTAGCAACTACAAGTGGAGGAGCACACTAAGGGGAAGCAAAGAAATTCATTTTCAATGGTGTTTAAAAAAAGCACAGTTCACAGAAAATTTTAAGCTACTCCATCAGCTGTGCCAGGATCACGTTCACCAGGCAGCTAACCTTCATACCCCCCACCCCCCTTCAAAAGACAGGCAAGGAACAATTCAGCAGAGTGCTGCATACCGCAAAACAGGCCGTTTCACCAGGTATGATCAGTTGTATATGTCCAGACACTGCATTCTCACTCACTCCAGACTCCATCCAGATTTGTCCCAGTTCATTGCAGGCCTTACAAACACAGAAACATAGGCATTTTTTTTTTTCATGTCATTAAACTTCTGCATCGCGTTGTAACCAAAATAATAAATGACAGCACCAAAATTTAACAGGTATCTAGAAACACAGAGAGAGAAAGCAGGCCCTTAGATACAGGTACAAACCTAAAAACTTATTCCCTCGAGGAATAACTTTTCCTCAAAGAACTTTTATAATACATTTTCATGCTAGTGAAGTTGTAAAAAGTTGTCTTTGAATAAGCTGTAGTCACCTGACAACAGCAAAACTGCATCAACAGAGAATCTAGTCCTCGGGTGATCTAAGTGCATGAGAACGTCAGCTAGTCTGAGAGAAAAAAAAAATAGTTTAATTGTAAGCTGAGTCGTAAGGACTGCATAAGTTTAACGAAAAGGAAAAAAAAAAAAAAAAAAACCAGAAAAAACAACAGTGTAATTGAGAGTGATTGAACACATTGATCTTCCTGCTTTAAGACAAAAAGGCTATGATAAGAAAAAGGAACATGAAAAGCTGGAATAGAAATTGTTTATCAAAGGACAAATTAAAGTTGTCATCATGCTGCCAACCCTTTGTGTTTTCCCAAGATTCTTGAACAAACACAGGCATCAGTGACCCAGTTACTGGCACACTACAGAACCCAATTGCACAAACTACTTTCAGAGGCATGAACACAGCGTATCTACTATACACCTTCAGCACAGGCAATGTATGGATCGAGTCAGCTGAAGGATAATGGCCAACATGCATTTGGCATGTGCACATTGGCTGCTACTTTAAAGAAAGCCGGTTTGATTAAGTACACAGCCTTAAGACATTTTTAATATACACAAAACCATATGAAGTATACAGTTAGCTATACACAGTCTTTAAAAGGTTTGCAAGATTTAACATACCAGGCTTTGGTAATACCTTTACATAAACAGGATAATTTGGGAAGACAAAGAGGGCTTATGACACCTAACTCTTTTATGAACCCTTAGCTCCTAGTAACTGGAAAGTCTTTGGTTATATTTATACACATAAAATGTGGTTTAGAGGAACTGAGTAAAAGCTCAGATTCTGTTTCCTTAAATCAGGAAGAAAATTTCTTAAGATAACTGATAAATTCCTGTCTTTTCTTGAGTCGACACAATTCCTAACGTTATTTATAGGAGTAAAAGGACTTCCACAAGCTCACACCTTTCATGGCCTTACCGTGTTAATAGCCATGCGAGCTTCAAAGTTGTCCACGCAGCTGAGAACAAGATCGACAGGCTTCCCTTCCTCCAGTGCACCGTTACTGAAAGAAGCGACAGAAGTTTGCATGATATTGCTGGCAGAAAAAAGCACCAACACGACAACCAACATGCTGCTTTAGAGTACAGGAGCACACAGGAGGTGTATTTCTAACACATGCAGAACAGGATACAACTAACACCGTAGATCTGTGGTAGAAGCAACAGCATGCTGAAGCTAGTCTTTCAATATATGGGTGTTTCAGATTAAAAGAAGTTTTATACAGTATACACGCACAGTACAAAGTATTGGAGAACTGTATCTTTGTACAGCGTAACTGCAAATGGGAAAAGTTATTTCAGAACTTCTGTGAGATCCACTGATAACTACTTACTTTCTTCATTCTATAAAGTGCATCTGAAACTGCTCCAGAGCAGACAACATATGATCTGATCTGTTTTTTAGAATAGGAAAGGTCTGTAAGACCTGCAGCATTGGTTGGAAACATAAAGATGCACTAATATAAAATATAACTGTGTAACAGTAGAAATGAATCCCAAATGTAGAGACAAGCTCTAGGCAGCAATGTCTTCATATACACATACTTCCCACTAGTTTTCATTTGGAAGTCGTTAAATTAAAAAAACACCCAAATCAACAAAAACCAAACCACCAATAAAAATGTGAGACCGTATTCAGACCACGGGCCAGCAGGAGGCAAGAGGTTTTACCTTATTCTATCCATGAAGTGTTCAAAGTTGTCCAGTGTTGTGATGTTGTAGTTATGTACTTCGAAATGAACATCAGGATTAATGTTCCTTACAGAGGAAACAATGTGAGTCAATGTTAATAAGTACAAGGATAACTTGCACTCTATTCCCTAACTTTTCAAGTGTTGCTAGTCTTATGCTTCCAGTCTGAAGCCCAGAATACATCCTATTTGTCAAAAATTCTTAGATTAGATAAGGAAAAAAAAAACAGAAAAAATGCAACATATTGAAGTGGCATAGTTTATACTAATCTTCTGAGAAAAATTAGCTATACATTAGAAGTAAACTCACATTAAGGTTTTGCCCACTATAAAAAAGTCCTTAAAGTATCAACCATTCCTACAGGTAACTATTTTATACTCAAATTTCTAAATCAGATCACATTACTTTGCAAGTGATTATGAGTGAAACATGGGGCTTCCAGAGCAGTGTCCCGGGTAAATACTTTTTGATGAATACTTCCTGAAATTATACCTCAAAGTATATTCTGCTGCTTGCACTTTACTCATTCCAGCTTGATGAGGTTGGAAGAAGAGTCTGTTCATGTTTGCCAGTTCGACTTTGTCATAATCAAACAGAAGCAGCTGCAATAAAGATTGTATTAAATGAATCTCCAAAGACTCCACAACCAGAGCACTATGACAAGGCATTTTAAACAACAAAACTCACCCTACAACCAGTAACAAAACCCTCCAAATAAATAACACCCCCCCACACACGCCGTCCCATTCAGTTCACATACAAAAGTATGACATTTTAAGTAGGTGAAAGACTGAATTCAAACTGTCATTCACCAGGAACTGATTCATTAAGTCAAGAAAAACAATCTCAGTAAAAATCATCTGATCTAAACTAAGAATATTCAACATATAACCTACATGAACACTATCATCTCTGTGATCTTCCTACTTCTTTTAGAACTAGAGATGGGTAAACTCTTACTTGTCCTGCCATGCAGCTCTTCAAAAACAATTCACTTATCTACATGATTCGTGGACATGCTGATTATTATAAATTCTGAACCGAATCTCCTTTTCTATGCCTAAGATGTTGCTCTTAAGGAAATGCTCCTTCAGAGGAAAGGGGAATAAACTTTTCAATAAAAACTTGCATCACCTCTCTATTATGAAACTTAAAGTTCCAAGAGTAAGTGTTCAGGATTTGCCTGGAAATACAAACACCGAAGCCATTCACCAAATCCCTTTGTTGAAGAAAAAGATCTTGTTCTATTAGTGCTGGAGGTTCTCGTTATCTGTACACACATCAAATTATTTTTAACTTCTGATAAACTTCTAGTGCTAAGGTTGGCACGTGATGAACTAATGTTTGTGATAAAAACAATCCGTTTGACATGTACCACATTTCAGTTTTATGAATAACAACTTGTTCTCATAACACAAGACTTCATCTATGTGAGTTACCCCCTTTTCCTTTATTTTGTTTTCCCTTTGCAATAATCCAGTATGAAGGGGAGATAGATGGGCTTGGAGAAGACAAGAATCCAAACAAGATTCATTCATAGGACACAGGTTTAAGCCCTAAGGACACAGGTTTAAGCCTAAAATTTAAGCCTAAATTTTACTAGCATAGGAAAAATGCAAGACTGTTCAGCTGTGATGGTTACATAAGTGCAGTTCTTCAGAGTACCTTTTCTTTGGGCAAAATCAACTGAGAGAAATCAAATTTGTCTCTTTATGAAGAAGACTGATTCACCTACTGTAAAGAAGAAGAGAACTCTCATTACCTTACCAATGCCACACCTTGTCAACATTTCAGCAGTTACGCTGCCAACTCCACCTACACCTACTACTGCGACTGTAAAGGTACGGATTTTCTGTACAAAGAGATAAAAGACACACTGGTATAGCAAAAGTGGTCCTCACAGCAAAAAAAACCACCAAGCCTGATTTAATGCGGAGAGAATCTTACCTCATAGTCTTTGACAATCCCCATTCTTTTTAACGCCATCAAACGACTACAAAGAAAACCAGCAACATTATACAGAAAATGCTCTCTACATTTCTAGCAGCAGTTTTACTTTGCAGATATTTAAATATCACTTTTGCTTTAAAAATAACCCCTCCAAGCACCAAACTCAAGCCTGCTGTTTTCACTGCACTTGTGATCGCCAGCTGGATAGAGTCTAAATGAGATAGCAGAAACTCTCCTAGCAGCAACAGCAGTGGAGTACTAACCCTGCAGAAACTCATGTACTCATTCTGGTGATATGAGTAAGATTAATGAAATCAGGAGGATCCCATACTTATTTTTGTAAATGAAACCCTGATTTACAGAATGAAATTCTACACTTTTTTCTTTAACAAACCATATGGCAGCAGGCAACTGAAGACTCTCCCATTGTTTTCTGAGCAATGTGATTAGAATACCTCTAGCATATCATTAAAAAAACCCCAAACAGGTTGTGAGGGTAGCTGAAAAAAAAAAAAGTAATTTTATGCTGAATTTTTAATCTAAAGTATCAATAAAAGTACAAATATCAACTTTAATTAAAGCAATTCACCCTTGGAGAAAAAAAAAACAAACAAAAAACAACAAAACAACCAAACAAAAAAACCCCATCAGATTTCCAGAAGTGCTGAGCATCAGAAGGGATCCCAGATGCTCAAGACTTGGCTAAATTAAGCTCTAGAACACGTCAGTTAGAAGAATAAGACCTCCTGTAACACCAACACCCATCCCATTTATTAGCACCTTCATTTAAAAAAAAAAAAAAAAATCGCATAAAGTTTTCTCTCTCCCCCTGTACAGTAAAGCAAGGTAAAACAAATTAACCCCTGTGCCCAGCTCTGCCAGCCCCCTCAGGTGGGAAATCTGAGCACCTCTCCTCCTCTCCCCATAGGGCACCGGCCTTCAGCATTGCCCCGACTCTCTCCCCGGCGCACCCATCCCCGTCCCTCAGCCCACAGCCTGCCCCCCCCACACCTCCACACGCCTTCGCTCCCTCACCCAAACCCACAGCTCCCACCCACGGCCCGCGGCACCCCGGCCCTCCCTACTCC
>VWZY01002640.1:281874-349712 GCA_013399075.1 Chloroceryle aenea | reverse complement strand
CGTAGTAGGGGGCGGGAGCGTGGCGTACAGGGCTGGCATAGTGAGGGGATGTCGGCGGAGGCGGGCACCGGTGAGGTGCGGCCGCAGCACCGCTTCAATCAGGGGAGCTTGGAGCGGTACCTGTGCAGCCACCTGCCCGGCTTCCCTCGGCNGCAGAACGGCCGGAGAAGTCAAAGTTCGGGGAGGCGGCGAAGGTGCCCTTTGGCGCAGGCAGACCCTGTGGCCGCAGGCAGGCGACGTGCTGGGTGGAGTTCCTGTTCTCCGCAGAAAAACATGTTATTTGGCACTCCGTGGTGCACTCTGTTGCAGCTGGCGCACGGCTGCTCATTGCCTGCTTGTAAATATCGATCCATCTGACTGATCTTTGCACAGCAAATAATAATGTTCAGAAGCACATATGTGGCTTAAGAAGTCAATTTTAAAAGCCATAGTCTATTGTCAGGCAAGGAAATCCACAAGAACAGCATAACACTGTGCAGAGGTTCCCATTAATGCCCTGAGAGCAATGCACTCAGGCTACGGTGCTGTTACACAGAACATCTAGGTCATTTGCATTCAACAAATTAGTGGTGTGGCTGTATGACTTCAAATCAGGAACTAACAATTAGAAGTTGCTCTAAAAATGTGTTTTAATTCCCTTATAAACATGGTATCAACTGTTTTATCTGCAGTTATAAATAAGAAACTTTTTCACTATCTTCTGATGCAAATATAAAACATCCATTGAATCCTCAGCTGTGCTCTAATCTTCGAGTGTACTTCAGTTGAGGAGACTTTAGGAGGGACTTCAGGGCATTAGCTAGAAGTGAAATCTGCTAAAATATTGCTAGTATTTGGGCTTTTACTACTTAATTGTCTTGTGGTTGCACCTGGGGTCTTCAGCTGATGTAAATCTGTGGTAAATCTGTGTTGTGCCAGGCAGAGTATTTGTGGGGTGCACTTGTTAAACTGTAGTACAGCTTATGTCTTAACTGCCTTTGGGAGGATGGAAATGTTGTGGGGAACATGAGGGCAAAAGATCACTTGATTTTGATTTTGTAATAATTCTCTAGTCTTTTATTGGACTAGATCAGGATGTGTCTTGAAATTGATCTGGAATAAGGAGAGGAAAGCATGTAGATTGGCACAGAGCCTTGAGGAAAATGAGGATCAATGAGCCTGATTGGAATACAACAAACAGGGTATTATGAAGGGTTTAACTAGGTTGTCCTCTTTTATACATGTATGTGATTGAAATGTCTAATTTTTATGATTCTTTGTCACTGCAATATTCATTCTTTAAAACATTGCCATTACTATAGTCAGTCCCTTAAGCATAGGATGTGTCAGTGGGGCTTGGTGCTAGAATTCATTAATTCTTTGGAGAGCTTTCTCTATGCTTACACTGTTCAGACTACAGCCCGTCAAAGGACAAATACAGTTACAGGCTAGTGTGAATTCTGCTCCATTTAAATTTCCTCCACGTTGGAAAGTTTTGAAGTTAGCAGCTACTGTATACCTTAAAAACATTACTCATGTCTCTTTAGGGAGGAGAGGTAAATGCTGTCTCCATTTCACAGGAGAGCACATTGAGTATCTGTGATCTCTGCAGTGAAAGAAGACGTAGAACCTCTGACTCTGATATTGTAGGCTATCACTTGCATCCTTGTAAAAATTATTTTTAAAAAAACAAAAAACTTCTAGAATAACCCTTTCCTCTGTCTTGCCATTTTGTTCAGGCCATGCAACAGTGTATTTTGCATCATTTCTGTTAAAAGTTTGCAAATTTGTAAGTACTTGAACTCGTAAATAATTATAATCTTTCTCTTTGTAGCTCAGGGCAGTCTAATCCAACCTTTTATCTTCAGAAGGGTGG
The DNA here is from genome assembly GCA_013399075.1 of Chloroceryle aenea. Classification (NCBI taxonomy): domain Eukaryota; kingdom Metazoa; phylum Chordata; class Aves; order Coraciiformes; family Cerylidae; genus Chloroceryle; species Chloroceryle aenea. The sequence continues at coordinate 347,857 of VWZY01002640.1, read as the reverse complement.
GCAGGCTTATGTGCTCAGGAAGAAGCCCCATGGCCCCCTTCTACCTATGGCTCACAAGGTAACAATCTCATCAAGCTCCAAATGCTTTGGACTGCAGGTGGCCAAGTCCTGCCCATGGTGGGGCAACACATTGCCAAATGTGTCCATGAATGCAGTGCGTTGCTGGATCTTTTCTAGTTTTCTGCGCTATACATTTAACTAAATATTTAAGAGGACATGTTGACATTCACTGTACTCATTTACATTTGAGAGCTTTTCATTGAACCTAAATTTCTGTGTCTTCTCCAGGTTGATAGAGAGTATCGTGTGCAGAAAGCCTTATTTTCTGCTGGATTTCCAGTGCCTGAGCCCCTGTTGTACTGCAGTGATGTTTCTGTCATTGGAACAGAATTTTATGTAATGCAGCATGTGCAGGTTGGTCTTCCAATGTGAGAGATTTTTTTCTTCTCCCTACTACAAGCTGTTTTTAAATTGTCTAAAAACTTTCTGTTAGATGCTTATCCAGCATTTACTAAATTTTGTGATATAAACATAAATAAGCCTGTGGTATTTTTCAGGAATGCTAGTTATTAGAGGTTCTCACTGATTACAGCTCCTCCAGCTCCTACCCTTTCCTCTCCTCTGCCTGTCTGCCTGCACCTTCCCTGCCCCCCAAGGTCTTGATTGATATTTTTTCTGGAAGTTTGCTATTAGAGACAATACAGTAACTATTTTTTTTTTTTCTTGATACTTTCAAGCTTGAGAATATCTGGACTGAGTGCTCTAATTCAGGTTTTCATCTACCAAATATCTCTGCTAATTGCCTTCCAGTAGCTGTCCTGTATACTAATGATTTGAGATGACTGTGAATCCCTTCATCTGTCCTGGACAAGGAACAAAATAAATGAGGGTGGAAGTTTTGATTGTGTAGGGAGTGCTGGTTTCACTGCATTTGGTTTTGCTCCTGAAATGTTTAGCTTTGCTATACATATAGCTTTTTTCTCTTCAGCTGATACGTTATCTCCCACCAAATACCTGATCTATTGTGCTTCTAGGGACGCATCTTCCGAGACATCTCACTGCCTGAAGTGGGCCCAGCAGAGCGCTCTGCTTTGTATATTGCCATGATGGAAACTCTCGCCCTGCTGCACTCCTTTGATTTACAGTCATTGGGTCTCCAAGGGTATGGTAGAGGACCAGGATACTGCAGGAGACAGGTGCAGCTCTTCAAAAATTCTCGTTTTGTCACATCTTTGAAGATTTATTTGATTTGCAAGCTAGATGAGTAATACTTGTAAAAGTAACCATTGTATTTTAGCTATTTAAACACCTTTCCTTCATTATTATTAATTTCAGAGAATGAAATTCATTTGCTTTTGGAATAATAATAGGTTTGGGCTATGTAAATAGGATTGAAATAGAAAACAGATGTAGACTTCATTGCATCTTTTGATCTCACAGTTCATATTTGTGAATGCAAAGGTCCTGTTTTTTATTGAATTTACAGCTAACATGGCAATAGTCAAAAGCCAGAAGCATGTACTTCAGGATTTTGTGCTCTTGAAAAACTTGTGAATCGCTTGGAAAATCTGTTCAAGTGTCTGTATCTCTTCAGGTATCAACTTGGAAAAGACAGTATGATGCAGCTGCTCATGAAGATATTCCTGCCATGAACAGGCTGGCTGAGTGGTTAGCAAACAACTTACCACCTGAGGATAATGAAGAAAGCCTGATTCATGGGGACTTCAAAATAGATAACATCATCTTCCACCCAACAGAGGTATTCCAAATGTACTGGTACAGGTTTAGGTCCTCCGTTTATTTTTACTCCTGCCATGTAATGGGACACTTAAGTGAGTCTTTTAGCACACGGTACATCTTGGAAAGCAAGAGCAGAGAACTTAAATTCTCTATGCTCCATACACATTACAGAGATACAGAGGCATTTTTTGTGGCAGGAGCTAATTACTCAGTTCATTCATTAGCTCTAGTCCCTGCTTCAAAGTCCAGGAAAAAAATTGTAGAATTTTACACAGATTTTCACTGGAAAAATGCCTGGGTTTCTGCACTAGGGGGATGTACATTTTCTACAGATCCTTCTATAGTGGTAAGAGAAACCAAGTTTTGCTTGAGACAGCCATGGTGCAACTTTTTAATTTTAAACACATAGTAACCAGATAAAGCTGTTGGGTATTAAGTGAGTTGCACATCTTGTGGCTGGAGAGAATTCACTTGAGGTTATTATTTCTATTTAAGGCTCGTGTTTTGGCAGTGCTGGACTGGGAGCTTTCAACTGCTGGCCATCCATTAGCAGATCTAGCGTATGCCACTCTCTTTTACTTTTGGCCTCCAGCTATAAAGGACTTAGGCCAAGGAACTGCCTTTGGTTTCAAAGACAACATAGGTATGAAACTGTAACCTTTTCATTGAAACAAATTCTAGGGTTGATTTCTATTTGATATGTTACCTTTATAAACAATAATTAATAACAAATAATAAGCGCTTCATTTGGCACTGCAAAAGAAATTTTCCATGGTTTTCATCATTGTAGGAAACATGCTGATAGTTTGCAGGTAGTGCTGTTCTAACAAGCCATGGCTTAGCTACAGTATGCTACTTTGGTAAAAGTTTACTTTGAACCTTTCTTGGAGATAAGGGAAGAAAACTGACATTTTAATGTAAATTTATCATGTAAATTATAAATAAATAAATTAATAAATAAAAAGGTCCCTGCCCCATGGTGAGATTAGTTTCCTGACTGGAGTGGAGCGAGGGTCAGTAACAACACTTCCGTGTTGTGCTTAGCTGGAATTGTGACAACTTCTATATCATTTTGGGTCTTCCTGTCACACCTAGGTCATGCAAAATGAGAAGTCACGTAAGATAGAAGTCACGTTTTACTGTAAGATAGAATATCTTACAAAGCTGAAAAGCTGTTCAAATGTTTGAAGAATAAAGTGGGAAAGTCAGAGAAAATATTGAGTATTTTAAAATACTCTGTTGGTTTTTTTTGCAGAAATGCCTGCCTTTGAGGAACTGGTTTCCATTTACTGCCGCTGCCGGCGTGTTAGTGCTATTTTATCCAACTTTAATTTTTTTCTTGCTTTGTCATATTTTAAATTGGCAGCAATATCCCAGGTAATACACTCATATTTGCTGAAATGTCCTGTATTTTTATTATGAGTATTTGTAGTTAGTAATACTTGTTTAAAATAAGAATAATATTTAAGAAAATAACTGTAATGTTTGCATTTCAGTTTGTGTGTTTAGAAGCTTATGACTGATACCTCTCTGTGCATTTGTGTGTTATTTTCATAGCTGAAGAAATCACCAATCTCTCTGAGACAACTTTAAGTGCATTCAAGTGCCTATACCATAGATGCCTTTCTTTTGGTTTTAGGGTGTATATGCCAGATACCTCATTGGAAATGCTGCCGCAGAGAACAGTCATGAATTTGCTAAGATGGTGAAGCCTTTGGCAGAGCGAGGGTTAGAACTCTCACAAAGGTAAGAGCGGGCTAAACCAGTGGACAAAAAGGCAAGGCAAAGCTTTTACAACGTTTTTACTTATTGAAATGCCTGTATAAGGCAGCTGATACTATTATGAGCAAAACCTGATCTTATTTGTTGTTGCCTTGGATGTTCTTCTCTAGGTCATCTTCTATCAGCACACATCGGAGTGTTTCTGGAGAGCTGTTCTGTCAAAGTAAGAGAGGCCAGGAAATTTTACTGAAGGTGAAGCAGTTCATGAAGCAGCACGTATATCCAGCTGAGAAGGTAGAAGTTTTTCATAAACTTATTTATAAATGAGCAGTTACTTGTATTGCCATCAAACATTGACCTTTTACTGTCATCATCACATACTTTAAATCACCCCAAATCATTTTTCTGTATGAAATAAGATACTGACCAGGGTCATCTCCGGAATGCATTTAAAGTCTTGCAAACCAATAGATGGCAGTTTGCTTTTCAATTATATTTTTAAAAAAATTTTATAATTCAACTAACTATATAAAAAAAAAGACATTAACCACAGGTTTTTATTATCGGTTTCTTGGTGTGTAGGGTTGAAAGAGACACCATATTATTCCTTGTGTTACATGTGTTCTTAATTTAAACAGCATTTTTTTAATTGTTTCTCTAAGGATATAATAAAATACTATGCTGAGTGTGGAAATACTGAGGAAAAATGGAAGAAGCCACCACTTCTTGAGAGACTAAAGGTATGGGATAATAAATATTCTAGAGTGCTCTAGCAGTAAAAGAGACAGGCACTGGCACACAGCTGTTTGCTGTATCATGCTGGAGAAGTTGCTCTGCATGGAAAGAAACAGTGTGAGGAACAGTGAAAGAAAAGGAAGAAGGAAGTGTGCAAAAGGGGACAAGAGATACAAATGAGAGAGGAGAAAAGCAAAAGTGAGTTCTCTGAGGATTGTTTCTGGATTCTTAAGTCAAAGCCTCTACCTCTTAAGAATAGCTATTGAAAAACAGACATCAGATATATTGGACAGTATTGGACAGGAAGAAAATGGGCAGTTTTTTTAGTTTACTTATTTTTTTTTAAAGATTTATTGCTAATGTTTCTCTGATTCTTTCAACAGGAAATGGCCAAAGCAGAAAGTCTGTGGAACCTTTTTCTCCCAGATGTCAGTGGTCTCAGCCAGCTTGACTATGCGTTAATAGCTGAGGAAACGGGGAAATGCTTCTTTGCTCCAGAGGTTTTCAACTGTCATGCACCAGGTTAGCAGCCCTGTCCTGAAACCACCACACTGAGAGCATTAAAAAAAGGGCATCTTAATACCTTTACAAGTTATGTCCCTGACAGAAGTAACCATGGCTTCTGATTTCCTACAGACACAGGAAACATGGAGGTGCTGCACATGTATGGGACTGAAGAGCAAAAGAAAGAGTGGCTGGAGCCTCTCCTAGAAGGGAAGATCAGTTCTTGCTTCTGCATGACAGGTAAATGTTTGTTTTTCCAGAAGACAGTGAGAGGCAATTGGCAGAATTTCACATGGCATATGCAAAAAGTACAAGCTAGAAGTTGTCATGTGTTAATTAATACAGAAATACCCACTGTATCTGTGAATGCGTTTGAATATGAGATGGTCCGTGAGGTGTGAATGCAAAGTGAAGCACCCTGCTGCTCTTCCCCAATAGTTACTGTTCTTCACAGTTACAGTAATTGATATTTGCTTTCCATATATCTTCAGTTTATTTTTAGTACCATTACAATTCATTTTATTGAACCAAACAGGTTTACAATAGAACTTACCCTTATTTGTAACATGCTTTGGAGTTCTCAAGAAACATACAATTAGGTACAAGTGGGGATGTCAAAATCTTGATCTTTGAGTCCACAGGAGTTGGGAGACCTCAGCCTTGCAGAGCTGGACCCTTGTTTTGCAAATTCTGTTTCACTGTGTTCCCCAAGAGGAAAGCGATGATTTTGCTTTAAAGAAGTAAAAGAAGTCAAGAGTTAAAAGAGAGAGGAAGAATCTTTCTTGTTCCAAACAATCTTTTCTGACACTTTGCTGGCAGCTTTGTGTAACCAGTTTCATAAACCATCACAGAAGTAGTTAAAAATGTCTTTATTTTCACCTGATGAGAGCCTAGGTGGGAAAAGGCTGAGGAGAGATACGACTGTTACCTGTGAGTACACTGGAAGGGGGAAGGATCTAAAAACATTGGGGAAGGAAGAAGGTTGTTTGACTCTAAAGGGTAGTCAGAGCCCAAGAAAAGTAAGTTTAAACTGTCTATGAATAACAGGTTCTTGAGAAGTAAAAAACCCTTGACCACCAAGCGAGGTTCTGAAAACAGCTTTTCTACTGGGAGCAAAACAGTGTTGCTGTCAATAGTGTATCTAAGTCTCTGTTTGTAGAGGTTACATACACCTGTATATTTAATCCAGTGGTTTGCTTTGGTTTTTTTCTTTAACACAGAACCTGATGTGGCTTCAAGTGACGCCACCAACATGCAATGCACCTTTGAGCGAGATGGAGACAGTTATGTGATCAATGGCAAGAAGTGGTGGAGCAGTGGTAAGTACAGAAACCCTAAATAAGAATTGCTAAGTCTAAAATTCTTTCGAGAGCTGATAAAAATATTTATGCTTCATTTCTGAGATGAAAAATTGTCACTTCTTGGGTAAAGGCAGAAGAATAAAACAACGGAAAGAGTTGAACTGAGCTTTTGTTCTGGGGAGCAAAGTCTAAGACTCAAGTCCAGTTTGGGGTTTAGACCCTTTTTGGAACTTCGAGATTTCATTTACAGAATGCCTGTCACTCTTTAAATGTTGCCTCTTTCCATCAGGTAATGTACACATTTATGGCCATAGTCTTTAAACTTTGTTTTTATGAAGCTGATTCTGTCAGCTTGCATGTGAGGATTGCATATACTGCTCAATTACAGTAAAATTTGTCAGCTTTTTAACCCGGCCTGTGATTATACCCTAAATGGTGAATGTTCCTCATCTTGTTACTTTTCTATGGAAACATGTGACAGCAGCTTGAAAATCATCCTTCCCTGGGAGTCTGGAAGCCAACTAAATAAGCTGAGTTGTTAACTGGAGTGAAACTGGAATGCTCCATTTATGTCCCTTTGAGCGTGGCAGCTTCCTCCTGTTTAGATGCTCGTGCAATGCCCGGACTCACCAGGAGATGGAGCCGCTCTTTTTATAGGACCGCAGAAGTGCGGCGGAAGCCGGAGGCAGCGCGTCCTCTGGCCCGGGCCGCTGTCAGTCTGCCTGGCTCCCGGCCTGGGCCGCTGTCTGTCACCCGGCTGTGCCTTGCAGCTCGTAAGGAAGTAATGGCAAATTTCGTAGGAGCTCACAGACCCAAAATATTATTCATAAAATTAGTTACGTCAATTACAAAAAAGACAGTCAACGTAAGAGAGTAAGCATGACTTGGTTTGTCTTGCTGCTAATAAAAATAACTAGGACAGTCAGAGCTGCATAAAGATAGATGCATAAAAGGCACAGCAGTCCAAAGAATTATGAGGAACACAGAGATTCAGCTCTGTCTTAGATAGAGTCTCCTTTTCTGCCTGGTTGGTTTTTTTTGGTTTTGGGGAGTTTGTTAGTTTTTTGTTGTTTGTTTTGTTTTTTTTACTTGGAGTGGGACATTAGAACCTTGAATGTTTGGGAATTCCAGAAACAGCCTGGTGAGAATGTCACTCTTTGTGAAACCATTCTGTATTTGTCATGATGAGTCATAATTCACACATGCAAGGAGTCAGTTGCTTCACAGAAGAACTGGAGTTTCTTACCATGCTCTGCATGGGCGCTTTGTGCATTTACAGTAAATCCAGTATGGCTTAAATATGTCAGATTTATGTTGCATGTGTAGACCATCTGCTGAGCACTTCTGACTTACCTGCTTAGACCCTAGTGTTTCTCAAAATACTGGGCAGAAATTCTGTAAGCTTTTGTCATCCAAACAGAGGGAAGAGGCTTGGGTCTTGTTTATGCTACTGTTGGTTTTTAATCTGTTGTTTTTCTTCCAGTCTACAACTGTTTAAGTAGGAACAGTGTCTAATAACAAGAGATTCTTTCCTAAACCACAGATCAGGCATTTTGTTTGTCAGAGTCCCCAGGATGTTTGAAGGCATGGACAGTATCCTATAATAGCACTTTTTTCATCTTTAATGTTTGTATGTCTCTATATTTGAAATGCTTCAAGAGATTCATGGAAAACTGCTGTTTTCCTGGAATCCTCATCAGCACCGTGTCACGGGGCAGCTTTGGTACCTCTCCATGGGCAAACTGTAAATCCTGCTGAGCACGAGCTCCATACAGAGTCAGAACCACTCTCATTCATTCAGCAGGGCCTTTGATGGTTGAAAAATGCCTGTGATTAGAGATACCAGTATAAATGAAAGCCAGGGCACTGTTTTGTATTCTTTGATTTTATTGTATCTCCGTGTATTTTAGCAGATACAGTTATTGCAGTGTTTGATTCATTTTACAAATTCCAACTAGAAATTCTAGGCCCTGTCTGTGAAGATAAACTTAACTTTTCCTTACATTTCTGCTAATGCTTCGACTGCACTACTTTGGCGTTTGCAGAGGTCTAAAATGTGCCTCCATAGGTACATGCTGAGGGGTGAGCAGAAAAGGAGCGGTGAAAGATCATTTTTGGTAGTTGCAGAAGAGTTCCGTTTTTTTATGGAGGATGTTGTTGCTGTACTTATGTGGAAACACAAAGAGAATGGAATTTTTTCCCACCCTCTCAATTCTCAGCCTTGATCTTCCTCCTCATTTCAAGCTGCAGAGGTATGTGTGGAATGATAGCTGAGGGTAAAAATGGAACTGGCTAGGCAAATGTTCTGAAGTTTTACAAAATAGTTGGAGGAACACAAGCTTATTAACTTGTGGTACAAAAGTTCCTGCACTGCTGTTTTATTACCAATGGTTTCTTTCTCTGTTCTAATTAGATGTTTAGATATGTACAATTTGTTCATTATACAGCAATTTAATTGCCTAGTACTGTGACACTTTCAAATTTAAATCTCAGGATGTTTTTGGGTGTTAGTTTTGTTGTGTTGTTTTGGGTGGGTTTGGTTGTTTTGTGTTTTTTTAACAATTATCTCTAGTTGTTTCTAGGAATTCCAGTATTTAGTTCTTGCCTGATACTTAGTTTTCATCAGCATGTTCCGCTTAAAACTGCACTGTAGTGTCTTGGTTCAGAAATTCAGCTGAAAGTTGACTTGCAGAGAAGCAGCTGCTAAAACAATACCCCCAGAATCAGGATATAATTCCCTTGGTTGTATAAGATAATGAAAGTACTGGAGAGTCTATATAGTGAAACTAATTGTTTCTTCAGTATTGTCATCATAATTCATAGAAATTTCTTCAGGTCTTCCATTCTGTTGTTGTCTTCTCCAGTATCCATAGTTTTTTGCAATTTTCATAATATGCATTTTAAAAGAGGCACCCAGAAAGGCATAGAGAAGAGGGTTCAGACAGGCGTGAAACAAAGCTATGCTCTTGGTGACCTGGAGCGCGACATCTATGGTTTTACTTGCGTCGCAGTCAGTAATCAACATGTAGATGATATCTATGGCTCGCCAGAACTTAACGATGTTGTATGGTAGCTGGGTAATAATGAAAGCAGCCACTACTGCCAGCAGAACCATGAAAGGTCTAGATTTTTTAGGGTTTGCAGATCTGAATATTGCTCGAGCAGTAGCTGAATAGCAGCTCAGCATTACTAGGAAAGGGAGCAGAAATTCCAGGATAATTTCCAGAATTTGAATGGTTGATTTTAAGAGTGTTGCCATGTTCATTGGAAATACGGGAAGGCATTCATTCCTGTTGTTGTGTTTCTTGACTTGATTAAATATCAGTTCAGGGATGCTGAGGAAAATGGCAGAGAGCCAAACGCAGAGACAGGTGACACTGCAGTGTTTGAGAGCTCTTCTCTGGCCCTGGGGCTCAGAAGCAGCCCTGTACCGGTCCATGCTGATACAGGCCAGGAGCAGCATGCTCGCACTGAAATTGGTGGTGTACAGAGAAGAAGTGAGCTTGCACATGGTGTTTCCAAGCTCCCATCCCTGCGCTGCATTCGCAGCCCAAAAAGGGAGTGTAAAGAGCAAAAGTAAATCAGCAATGGCAAGGTGCATGATGTACACATCTGTCCTGGTCTTCGCTTTCTTGTAATAGGCATAAATTGCGACCACTAAGGAATTTCCAGCGACTCCAACAGTGAAAGCCAATGCATAGAACACGGGGAGAAATAATTTACTGAAATTCCTCACATCACTTTTTTCACAGAGAAGCTCGTATGTATTGTAGTCTATAACAGAGTTGAGATCATCTTCCTCATCCTCAATCCAGTAATCAGTTGAGTTATTCATATCCCAGCTCATGGCAAAGCTGCAAGACACAAGAACGGAGAGGGAGAATGGAACAGTAGAGAAATAATACTGAGCTTAAGTGTTAAAATTTCTGTTGAAACATACTCAGGGGTTGCTTATACATCTCAAGTTTGAAGAAGTTGGAGATTGAGAATACATTTGTAAATAAAGTAGAGCTAGGCAGTGATGGAGGCAGAACAGAGCATCTTGAAATCTCACATGAAATGGGGTAACTGACTACAGCCGTGTGAGCGATGCAAAGTAAAATGGGTTCAACAGAAATGCTCTCATTAACCATAGTGTTTGAGATTGCAGATGCTTGGAGTGCACAGCACCAGTTTCCACATTTCAGCTGAGGAGCCGTCATTGCTTAAACTGCTCTGAAGCAGTTATATTTAACAATATTCCATTAAAAGTTAAATTCATCTGTACCTTTATAGGTTTAAAATTAGACCTTCCTCTCAACGACCTTTGTAAATCAAAGGAGTACAGTTGAAGACTGTAAATGCAAATAGAATAGAGTAAATCAGGAATACCAACAGGTTAAAGCTGAGAGGCAAGCAGTATTTTTCTGTGCCTAATGTCACAGATTTTGGCAAATTTGGGATATGAGTGTAACACAGGATGAGTGTGCTGCTTTGTTTCTCAGGCACACGTATACCTGCCTGTTCCGTAAACCACAGTGGTGGAACAGGGTTAGTTTAGTCTGTCCCACCCTGTGAGCTGTGCCCACATGGAGTTTCTTACAGAACGCAAGTGCTGCAGGTACACTGCATCCTACAGCAGGAGACTGCTCGGGATCTTAGGACAGAGAGGAATCTTACATACAGAACTGCCCACAAATAGCCAGACAGCTCAGAACCTCTGCTGTGTTTTCAAGTTCTATCTCTTGACAGTTTTGCTCCATAAATACTGAGGCTCTCCTCTCACTGCTAGCTTGGGGTGGAAGTTCTGAGTGTTTGTGTCTTCAGTCTCTGTCTTCAGCAAGTTATGTCCTACAGTATTTTCTTCTTTTCCTGTAATTGTGTTCACTGATTAATTTGCTGAAATTCTTTCTATTGTAAACCACAGTCCTGCTGTTCTCTCAAAATAAATGGGATTAAGATCCCTTAACAGCAGTAGCAGAAAGTAGCTGAGAATGAAAACACATTAGTCTTTTTCCTCATCTGCAGTGCTTCAGAATTTGAGGCCAATGTTACTGACAGCAGATTATCTGACATTCTGCCCCAGAGCTACAGTTTGGCTTTTTCAAGCTTGTAAAATCTCCAAATACCATGTCCTGTTTTTTAGACAAGGGTTTAAAAGAAGGCTTGCCAGACCTTTATTATAAACAGTGTCTCTTACAAGTTTTTTTAATTGTATTCTCTCTGCCACAAAAAATAAGTTGCTGATTGATCTCATATTCAGGGATGCAGACCAATTAAGTAGAAAATATTTCTGGTTTTGCTTGATTTTTTTTTTTCCAGTGAATCTGATATTTAAGATTTTTTTAAAGATTGTTAATTAGAAATTAACTACTTCATTTGGCTTCAACCTTAGTGACTTCACTGGATTGTTTTGTTAACACTTCAAAACACTTCCTGGTAAATTTTAAACAATGGTTGCTCTTACTTTAAGTCTTGCAATCCATCATTTACCGTCTCCTAACTGAGGTGTGCAGAATGGAAAAATACAGTAATTCTGTTTGTCACTTGGGCAAGAGTTTCTATTCTATATCTAACAAGCTGTGTTAGCAGGATTTTTCAGCAGGGGTAATCTTTTGCAGCTTTATGGTATTTTGAGGAGACGTTCAGACATCAGAGCAAATATATCTTTTTTTTTTTAGTAGAAGACAAATTGCTGCAGAGAGAGTTTAATCCACTTAGCCAAGATTAGGAGAAAATGAAACGTTAAAATGAAAAGCTTTGGTTGGGGTCTAAAACACCTATTGCAGAACCCATCTGGGAACGCTTAATCAAATTGGATCACTGCAAGACTGCGTGAAAGCAAATCAATAAACATTTCAGTGCAAACTTCAACAAGTCTGTGTGTCACAAAGCCTTTTGGCTGTGACAAGGAATGTGCTCCACTGCCCTGAAATGCTTTTGGCTGATTTCAGTTCCCGACAGAAATAAAGTTACTTAAAATGCAGCAGCTGGTATTTCTCCCTTAAAAACATAGTTCTGTTCTGGCTAACATACCTGCTCATACTGGTGTCTCTCCGTGCCACCTACACCATGCCCATTATAGAGCAGAGCAATCCCATGGCAGTCAGTTGCTCAGCAGCAGTGGAACAGGGATAGTTTAGTCTCCATCCCACGCCACGAGCCGTGCCCCCGTGGAATTTCTTACAGAACCCCAGTGCTGCGGGTACACTGCATCCTAGAGCAGGAGACTGCTCGGGATCTTAGGACAGAGAGGAATCTTACATACAGAACTGCACACAAATAGCCAAACAGATCAGAACCTCTGCTGCTTTCTAGGAGCTATATTAATAGATATATTAATAGATAACTTTACAGGTTTTCTTGCAGAATTATTCCACATGGAAATTAATTGTTACATACGGGACTGTATGCATACATTGAATGAAGCCAATATCCTCAGTTTAAACTGAGTTTTTCTTTAATGAATTAAGCAGTATTCTGTCCCCCTTATTTTAAGACTGGAATAAACCTTATTTTAAGACTGGGAATGAGCATGAGCCTTAGTGCAGTGATGTCTCTCTGTAAAGCTAACTTAACAAAGAGTAAACCCTAGCTCTTATCTATGTAAAAAAGTATATCACACTTAATATACAATGCAGTAAATATTAAAACAAAACTAACCTTTTGTCAGCAGATGAGTAGCAGGTAGTGCAAGTGCTTCAGTGAAGCGATCTGAATCGGTCTGACATTGCATTTTGTCTTCAAGCACCACACCCTCATTTGGCAGCCAGTTGCACTTTCATTTTGATTTGCCAGCTAATATAATAAATAAATAAATAAATCCCCTGCTTTCCTGTAAACTCTTCTCATGTTGAACGTATGTTTTCTGTGTCCCTCCCTGCTCCAACCAGAATGTGAGGGTTCTTCCGAAGGCCAGGACTCTCTTACTATTTCATTGTGTTGTTTGTTGGTTTACTTCTGAAAGTCCAGATGGTTTGGGTTTTTTACATGCTCAAAAAGGCTTTTATCAGATCACATATTTAAAAGGTGAAAAGAAGAGAAAGAGGGGACCTAATTACCTGTAAGGAGTCATTATGTTCTTTCCTTAGAGCACTATGGTGCTTTTGATGGCTGCCTATGTAAGGTTTTTAGGGATCCTTATATTCCCTTTTTAAGTATCTTTTAAAGCCGGGTAGATACTGTAGAAGAAAAAATAGAAAGTTGCTCTTCCATCCATAAGGTTTCTTCCATGTGCAGTGTGCTGCCTGCATTATAAAGAGTCAAAAATTGTCAGGAAAGGGAAGATGGAAAAGTTTTGCAGTTCACATGCAGACAGTATTTCTGCACTGAGGTGTGGACTTACATTCCTGAAATGACTGGATCTTGCTTAAATTTCCACAAGATCTACAGCTTCAAGCTGGTCTCTTGTGTGAGAGCACCTTATGCAGAGTATCATGAGCCTTGCATCATCTTACAGAGCTTTTATTTTGTTTGATTTATCCTGTATCCAGTAGCATTGTTTGTGAGTTTCAGTGAATGCAATATTGATGCCAAAAAACAGGGAGATTTTGAGCAGAGCCAAGGTGATGTTTTGCTTTCTGGCCTGCTGACCAAATGGATGCACCAGCCAAGGCTGACTGGCCAGCTCCAGCTCCCTACGCTTCAGCTATTGGAGTACATGAGAGGTGCTTCAAAATGGGCAGCTGAGAGTGTAACAGGCAGATGTTTTCCACATGTTTCCAGCTTCATTTGCCTTCAAAATGAGAAAGAAAAATGGGTTGAGAGAAAAACTGGAATCTAGAGAAGAAGTGGTGTACTATTTGTGCATATTGTGCAGTGTTTGCATCTTGAGCGATGGTGGCATTTCACTGCTGTGCTTCACAGCGGCAGAGAAGACGTCTGGGTTGCTTCCAGCACATCTGCTTCTCACAAGTCGTGTTGCTGCGTAAAGGCCTGAGCTGTATCTCTTTAGAATTCGTGAATCACTCAGTTCTCAATAGGCTTGTCTCAATATGGTCCCCAAAAGGTAGAATCCAGTTCACACATGCTATGTCCAGGCCATCTGCATTTCTTCCAAGGCACTGGAGTCTTTCAGAGTCTTGCATGAGACCAGAACTACTTTCTGGCATTTATGGGTCAAAGTTGCATAAAATCTGGTTTAGGTTTTCAGGATTTGAGACTCTTAAGGAGTAGAAAGGCCAAGAATCTGCTTTCCTTTCCTGTGTTGAGATGGAAAAAAGTACATATCAAATGGAGGTATTCATTTGCCTTCCAGAAACTTGTAGAAATGATTTAGAGCATGTAACCAGATGTCCACCTCTCAGTGAACTCCTTCCAGAGTTCAACATGAAAGCTGCTTCTGTTTTTCTTTTTTTCATACAACATGGTGAAATTTGCCTTTTTCTGAAGCAGGGATGTGACTTTAGGGTTGTTTACAAAACAGTTTTTGAAGAGATTCCAGAAAATCAAAGTATCTTTTGTTGTAAACCTCACTTTAAGATAAATGTGCTTTAGAAAATACCAGTTGTGCAATTCTTTATCTTCTGTGCAGAGAAGAGTCAAATACCCATGCAGAGTGGAGCATGTCTCCGTGGAGGGTAGTGCATTGCAAAGCTTATGGTGTGTGATTTTGGGATTGGTCAGCCGCTCATTGCAGTTGCCCAAATGAGCCAACTGTTTGAGATCTACCTTTTTTTTTTTGTTGTTTTAACCAAGGTGATTTATTCCCACCCCCAGCTTTTCACTTGGATATTTTAGCTCCTTAGTATTACAGAATCACGGAATATTCATGGTTGGAAAGGACCTTCTAAATCACTGAGTCCAAACCATACCCATAACAAAAAAACACCTAAATACCCTGATCAAACACGACTTCAAAAGCACAAAATACCTGCATGTCCTGAAGCACCAGGTCTACCTGTTTCTTAAATACTTCCAGGGATGGTGACCCAACCACCTCCCTGGGAAGGCTGTTCCAGTGCCTCACCGCTCTTTCTGTAAAGAATTTCTTTCTAATATCCAATCTAAACCTCCCCTGCTGCAACTTCAGACCATTTCCTCTGGTTCTGTCAGTAGTTACTAAGGAGAAGGGGCCAACACCCACCTCTCTACAACCTCCTTTCAGGTAGTTGTAGAGGGCAATGAGGTCCCCCCTCAGGCTCCTCCAAAGTAAACATTGTACAGCTCATGGACCACGAATATAACCCCACTTGGAAAACAATGGATAAATAGCGTTCTGCAAAAGAGGAAAGTAAACAGCCATTAAAAGAGGTGGCGTTGATCAGAACGAGATAACTCTCCCACTTCCCAGACATCAAAGCAGTTGTTTGGCTCAAAGTCAGGTGGTGGCATTGTCTAGACCAGAGGCCTCCAAACCTTGTGGTGACACCTGCCTGAGGAGTTAGAAAGTCATCTTCATATCTGGCCTCAAAACCAACCAAGCTGGTACAGGCCAAATCTTGAATTAAATCTCTCCAAAGCTTGTCGCCTGCACAGAGACAGCAATAAGGAATTTATGAATTGTTACATATGTCAGGTACAATCCTGCCCCCTTTTCCCTATCGTTACTGTCGTGTGTGAGGCTTTGAAAGGAATGGGAGCGTGCTTTGGTACTAAGAGACCTTTAAAGAAAAAGACAGTGAGGATTAAGGCTCTTAGAAAAAAGATGCCATTTTAATTAATGGTAGACTCTTCTTAAGGACTCGTACTTTAAAATTCCAGCCTGCAGAGACACGTCTCAGTTATTGATGGCTTGAAATGCTAGCAGATCATTTTCAGATAACCATTTCCTCTTAGATCACTCTCCGAGATGCAAACTACAATCACTCACATAAAGGGGGAAAAAACTTAACTTTAGAGAAGCTACCACAGTAGTAACAAAGTCATTACGGTAACCCTTTGATACTTGATTTGCATAATTTGGGTATAACATGGTTGGCATTTTGTTCCCACATAGATCTTCCAGCCTCTATCGTTTTGTTTTCCTTTTGAAATGTCAGCATCTCACCTTGGGATGTGCTTTTTTTATCGTGCTGATTTGCTTTGCTGTAAGGGAGGCAGGAACAGTTAGATTCTGCTTCAAGTCCCATCTTGTTCTCTTCTAGATGGTGGAACTGGATCCTGGAGGGTTTGGATGTTTGGCTTTTCATTGTTCCCCTCCCCACAGGTCAACTCCCTTTTAGATGTTAAGCAATAGGATGCGTTTTGTTTCAGTCTGATTACTCAGAGTATAAACAGAGGAGTAGATTACATGCTTTTGCCTCTGTATCACGAAAGGAAAGGACTAGGATTTATTTGTATAAAACTTCCTTTGATTCTACATTGAAAACTGGGGGTTTGTTTCTTTTTTTTTTTAAGGTGCTGGGAATCCAAATTGCAAAGTTGCGATTGTAATGGGCAAAACCAAAAACTCCCCAGCATCCAGGTAAGGATTCCTGGGAGATTCAGTTACCTAAACCATGTTTCCTGGAGGAGTCACTGTTTGCAACCACTTTATTAAGAATTGCCTTGATTGATTGGATGTGCTCCTGAGCTACAGGGATGTTTCAAGCCTGGTGCTGACCAAGCTCCAGTTTTGCTGTCCGTTATGCAGTATTATAAAACAATTAACAAGAGGAAGACTTGCTCACTTAAATGGAAATAACCCCAAAAGTTTTCAGAGCGTCCCTGCACAGAATGAGTTCAAGTGGCACATCAGAGCTGTGGTTACCTACTGAGTTTTTCACAGTTACGTGTAGGTCTAGGAAGTTACATCTGAAACATGTGTGGATTGTTACGTGAAGCTGTGTGAGCAGAAAGCATTGCACAACTTTCATCAGACTACTCATTCCATTCCTATATCTGTAAATACAATACTTGCTACTTCTTGTCTAAAATAAATGCATTGTTTCGCTCAGTACCGAACTAAAAATTGCCTTTTACAATAACTTAACACAAGGGGTGAATAAAATACTTTGTAACTGGTTCCATTAAAATCACACAGCTTGTAATGCCAAAGAGTTGGAACATTTATATCTCTTAAGTTAGATTTTAGCCCAACTTCCACTGCTTATCTTATGTTTTCAGCTTTGGCTAGGTTCCACCGAGAATTAAATGGTAACTTACTTGCGTACAGCACACAGGATTGTTTGTCCAGCAGCTGCACAGACAGTGGCATCTGCTGAGTTCTGGAAGCTGAACAGAAGTTCATGGAGAGGATTATGTGATGCTGCACTGGAGACTAAATTCAGTGACCTTGGATGTCACCTCCAGTTCTGTGTGACTAATAACTGACCTTAAATATTCTAAAGGAATTTAAACAGAGGGATTTTTTTTCCTAAACTATAGGCAAGCCAAAATGATGATGATGATAAACATGTTTTGAGAACAAAAAGGTGAGGTAGGGAGGAAATGAACTGGGTAGTAGAGAAGTATTTAAACAGAAACAACAGTAGTTTTTTGGTCATGTTGTGTTAGATGCCAGTATTTGTACCTCTTGACTTGATGATTCAAGGAGTGTTGAAATGAGGCAGAATACTGCAGTCCGTGTAGGCAGATCCCAGTGTTGGCTTTATGTGAGTGCTAAATTGGGGACAGAAAATAAAAAAAAAAAAGAGGAAAGTGACAAAAGGCAAACTCAAGGTTCATCATAACTGGTGTGTTTTGTCTTGATCAGGTATGAGCAGCACAGTATGATTATTGTTCCCATGGACGCGCTGGGGCTGAAGCTGATACGACCCCTGTCAGTGTTTGGCTACCTGGGTAGGTGATAATACTCCTCAGCTAGACGTGTATTAATTGGTTAGCAGTCGCAGAAGCTGCAGTAATACTAATAAATACTGCGTATGAAAGGTCAGGAAAATGCACGTAAGAGAAAAAGGGTGAGGAAGTGAAGGCTCGGATGTTTATTCTCCTTTGTTTTCACCCTGCTGTTGTGATTTCTCCATCCTCGCAGATGAGATCCATGGGGGACATTTTGAGATACACTTTAACAACGTACGAGTACCTGTCTCCAATATAATACTGGGTGAGTTTCAGTATCAATTTCTTTTTGATACAAACAGCAATGAACGGAGTTTTATGAAATGATGGTGCATTTTCTGAATTGCCATAAGGTACTGTGAACAGATGTTTCAAAAGAATGTTGTGCTGTAGAGCATGGCCAGCTAGTTCTGGGTGCCTGCAGACTTACGACTGGGGGGAAAAAAGTGAAAGGAGGAGCGGGCCAGCACTGGGACCTTCTGCAAGGAGAACTTTGCTCCTCATCTCTCCCTGACTATAAATACTGATTTTTATTTCTGCTATTTTTATTTTTCTGAAAGACTTTTCTCTCGAGCAGCCCCAGGACCTGGAAACTGTCAGCATCTTCACACAGATTCTTATCATAATCTCATAGATGCATTTTTCAATGTAGGATTAACAACATTTAAATTAAATTAGGTAAAAGAAATACTCTCAGAAACCAACTTAAAGAGTATGGTTTGTGCTGTAAGTATTGTTAACAGTTTGTCAATAAAGATTGAGTTGGAATAAAAACAAGCAACAGTTCTGCAAAATAAACTTCTAAGCAGCTTGCTTCTGCCTCTGGTGCTATGAGGCCACTTCTGCTCAGAGACACGGATCATTTTGTGAATGAGCACATTTTTTCTTTCCAACCAGGTGAGGGCAGGGGATTTGAGATAGCACAAGGTCGGCTGGGGCCGGGCCGTATCCATCACTGCATGAGGTCCCTGGGTGCAGCTGAAACCGCCTTACAAATCATGTGCCAGCGTGCAGCACAGAGAGAGACCTTTGGGAAGAAACTGTATCACCACGTAAGCACATTCCCTCTTGGTCACAATTCACACGCTCTCTGCCTTACCTGAGACACTCAAGTCTAAATTTTACTTCTCTGATCAATTATTTGTACTTACTTATGAAAGTGCAGACCAAACCAAGGCCAGATTGGGACTTCTGGGTCTGGTCTTGCTCTGGAATTGAAATATTGTTTTGGGAGAGCTTGCTTACTAGAATAATAAAGAGCTGACAATTTGCTTTTTATAGAAACCATCTGCATTTAGCAGTTGTCTTATCACATTTCAAGAGTTCCTCAGTCTCCTCCCACAGATAGGATAGCTATTGGAAAAAACAAGTGAAGGCAATGGAAAGAGGAAACTGGATTAGTGTTTGGCACAGGTTACAGAAAATTCTTCGTACAGATCCAGAGGGATTAATCTTACATATCTATTTTTCCAGTCATGTCATTGCCAAACTTCCCTCCGCAACCATAACCTCCAATTAGTAACAGTTGGATGAGGTGCACTCTGTTTCTCAGAAGCTTATTGAAGTAAACCAAATGTTTTGATGAAGGCACAGAGCAAGCCCTGGAAGTCACCTCCAGGACCATGCTTCACAGCAGAGCTGAGGCTGGAGGCTGCCTTGGGTCCAGGCTGACTGTCACCACCACCCAAAGGGGGGTTAGGTACAACCCCGGAAGCTAGCAGCAGAGGAATGCATGTGTACGCCTCCACCCGGGGTCACAGCACCTAAGCTGAACTCCCAGACTTTGGGCTGAAGGGAGGGCTGCATGTTTGCTCATGCCTCCCCCAGCTACCCAGGGCCAGGCAGCAATGTGTGCCCGAGGCTGGCCCAGGCTCTAAACAGCTTTTGCACTGACCAATAACATGAACAGATTTATTTTTTTTTTTCTCCTGGGGTTTGCTGTCTGCAGAGCCAAATGAGCAATGAGGGAGGAAGGGTTGCCAAGGCCCTTACTTCTTTTGGATCAAGGGAGCTACTCACTTATCATCCCTGTGAAACATGCAGAAGCAGCAGGCACCAGCCTGCAGCTGTTTGCCTTGGTCTGTAACACACCCCACCCTGGGTCTGAACAAAACAGAACCACTTCCTTTCCCTTTCACCCCCCAGTTTTTGTATACTGAGAGGACTGAGTCCTGGCTGTGGGTGAAGGAAGGCAGGGAGTAAAAAGCAGACTTCAGAGGGCTTCAGGAAGATGGCTGGAACTTTCAGGAGAGGAAAGTGGAGTTTTTCCCCATTTTCCCTCTTTTGTGACAGGAAAAGAATGTTCCAGCATTATTATTTCTGACAGTCAAATGTTTTCTTTCTTTTCTTCCTCATATTAGTTTACATGCATCAAAACTGGCTTTAATTTGTACTGTGTCTCTTCAGTCCCTACACATACAGAGGAGGCAGGGGCCTTGCCCTTGGGGCAGATGGACCCAGGGATGGAAGAGGCATTAACCAAGTGTCTGCTTCTTGGCTGTGGTTGTTGCAGGAGGTTGTTGCCCACTGGATTGCCGAGTGCCGTCTCAGCATAGAGCAGGCACGACTGCTCACTCTAAGAACAGCCAGCAAGATTGACACCTTGGGCAACAGAAAAGCAAGGAAAGAGGTAAAATTGGTTGTGGCAGGCTTAAGGCAATACTTGTGCATTCTGGGTGGAAGATAGGCTAAAGCAGACTGCTAAAGGTGGTCCTAGATTCACACAGCATAACCTCATGTTGAAAAGAGATTGAAGATGTGCTTTGATTGGAAAGTGCTCTTGGTTAAAAACAGATCAATCTGATCAAAGTGTCTAAAAAGGAAAGAAGTTCAGTTATTACTCACCTGTCTCAAGACAGGGTGATAGTTTGAGGTGACTGAAAACAGTTTTACCTGAGGCAGGGAAGAGGAAGAGCAGGAGTGTACTGGGAGATAACCCTTCTCACTAGAGTTGTTAAAGTATTTTTCACTTGCTTACGAAACTGCTCCTGCTAAGCTGAGATCTCTAACTGCAGGTAGCCATGACCAAAGTGGTTGTCCCTCGAGCAGTGCTTAAAGTGATTGACTGTGCAATCCAAGTGTGTGGTGGAGCTGGCGTTTCCCAGGATTTTCCTTTGGCTTCCATGTGAGTAAAGGGAGACTGAGCTGTAGAGTCTTGAGTATTCCTGGTTGGAGCATTCCATTACACCAGCACATGCTCTTTGACCTCAAGTAGACCAAAGTAATAGTCCTTATGCCTTTAAGCTATAAAACCTAAACCAAACTGCTTTTATAATTCAATTGCAATGCATTTGCATTGCCTTAGCCTTACAAAAAAAAAACCAAACCAAACAATAAAAAACCACCAAACAAACAACAAACCAACCACAAAAACAACCCTGGCACCAAACCTAAACCTGTTCTTATCAGCAGCATAGAGTATATGTCTCAAAAGGTCACTTAAAGTTGATTGCCATCACGTAACTAATTCACAGCCCACACCTCTCAGTTCTGCCAGGAAGATTTTGCTGCAGTATCAATCTTTTCAGATAGTCTTGTTAGAAGGGTGGCTGAAGCAAAGCCAGTACACCAAGAACACCTGCAGTCAGACCAGCTTCCTGCTCTGGCAGGATTAGAAACCCACCCCTAACTCAACTCTTCTGCTCCAGGTTTGCCTACATGCGGACCCTGCGCCTGGCCGACGGGCCTGATGAAGTGCATCTCTCCACAATAGCCAGGTGGGAACTGCTTGACCAGTTAAAGCAGCTGACTGCAAAAATCTAGTGTCAGCATAAAGCCATCTCTGATGGGTGCGAGATTTAGGAAAGGTTACGCTCGGTGCAGTAATGCTGTTGAAGATAAAACTAGATGAATACAAAAGCTTGATGCAACAAGACACTGTCATGCTCTTTATGTATTACATTTAATCAGAGACTTGCTTCTAAGAAGTTGCAGAATGCCATGTAAATACCAGAATTAATTTGTAACACTAAATAAAAACTGTAACAGGCCTAAAGCTCTGAGCCAAAGTTGTCTTTACCCTTTTATCGCAGGCAAAGCAGTTTTGACTCAGTTTCACTAGTTTGTTGCAAGCTAGGATAAACTTTTCACATTTGATGAAACAACAAACACGGTGTCTTTCTTCTCCTTCCTTTCCAAAGCTCAGATACAGTCCAACCTTCCTTCCCAGTTCCTGCTCCCAGCTGCCTACTTGGGCTACACTCAGTCCTTCTCCCATCTCCCCTCAAGCAAGGCTGGGGTCACTGGGGAGCAGTTTGTCTGCTACCCTTTGCTTTTTTCTCTCCTGTTTCTCCAGGCACATCTCTTCACATGTTAACATGCCCCTTCAATTTTCCCTTGCATCTTTCCTCCTGCATCTCCCTTTGTGCATCCTCACAAGCCTCCTCCTGTCTCCCAGCCCCAGCTGCTCCCACCCTTTCTTAAAGATGTCTAAGGATAGATAGCACCTTTCCTGTGAGGAGCTAAGCTTCACAGCCTCCTCTGCTACCAAACCAGGCTCTGCCATTTATCCCCAATACACCTTTGTCAAGCTCTCAGAGGTAAGAGCTCCTCAGCTCTGCCCCTGTAACCATCCTCTTTGACATCAGCTACTTACAAGAGTAACAGAGCCAGGCAGATCACAGCAAACTGAGCCACAGGGAATTCTGCTTCCTAGAAAGCCAGGACAATTTCTTTCAACTTAAAGGGTTGATCAACAGTTAACTGAAGGATACAGCATTTACTTTTCTTATGAACAGAGCGCTGGAGCTTAAATGCACCCCAGGTGGCTCTGTCTTTAGGATGAGCCTACAGCTGAGCACTCACCTGAAGGGTCTTCTGGCTGAAGCCAAAGTCAGCCAGGGTGGTACATACAGTCCTAGAGTACCTAGAACCAGAATCTTTCCACAAATAAAGTTCCTTACCTCATTAATTCATTATAGATAAAAACAAGATTATAATCTCTTCTGAGAAAGCAATAATTATTGTTTTTCCCTTGGTCATCATTTCCTCTTGCTTCCTGACACGGTTTCCTAGGAAGCTGAGAATGTCAGCAGGTCAGTGGCTGCAGCACATTTCGGATAGTAGCCACACCCCAGGGGGTTCTGCAGCTCTAGTCCAGGCTGTCCAGGCTGCACAGTGTGGTGCAAGAACAGGCAGGGACCCTACAAAGCCACACTTCAAATTAAGGCCTCTGACTGCCCTCATTTCCCACACCTTCAGAGAACATAAAAATACCACCTGTATCCCATTACAAGGCTCTTAATTCCCTTTATTTTAAAATTTTATATACATATGAATGATCTGTATAATGTACACTCAATATAGAAAGTTTTTATATACTGGATAATGTATAGAACATTTCACAATTACACTAATTTCTTACATAACATGTCAACTTGAAGGTTTTTTTTTGCTGAAGCTTTGTCAATTTGGTCAAGCCAGTTATACATATGAATGTCTAATGCTGTTTGATCTCAGGAAGAAGATAATGTTAATGATTAAGGACATCAGTGAACTGGTGCAGGACAAACCCTTTGCAAGTCATGTTCAATGGGAGTGATCACCTCAGACTAGGAAGAGAAGGGATGCCCTTTTAGTGGGGGTCGGTGAGGTCAGAGTGATTTTAGCCCAATTCCTCTAGACTGTAGCTCAACTCCAGTCATGCTAATTCATAAAATATAAAAACTAGGAAAGTTTGATTCACAGTCTTGTAAACAAATATAAAGGAACAAAATGTGCTTACGTACAACAAGAAAAAAATTCTCGTGTACCCATTTCAGCTGATCCACAGAGTGCTTTCTTGTGTTACAGTGCGACAGTTATAATCGCTGACTTTTTTCCTTAAAAAAAACCCCAAAACCAACAACCAACCAAGAGTCATAGAAAAAGGAATAACACTGTCATTCAACACTTGGAAAGGCAGTAAGTTCACTTCACTGTGTTGGAGGAAAGCACTGTTCCTCATCACTGGCCAGTCTGCCTTTGTCTCTTTCACACGGATTTCCAGTCCTTAGCTGAGGTCTCCCACTTCGTTGTCTACCGGGGGTGGTACGTTGGGCATTACAGATGAGGTTGTCCCTGCAGTAAGGTAACCCGCAACTCCAGGGCCTTTCAGGAAGAAAGCACAATACTGTCAATTAGTGTTGATTACAAAGAGCAACCCAACAGCTTTATTCCCTCTGGTAACTGAAATACGTTATATAAGTCAATCAGACACCTTAAACAAGAATACTTAAGAGTTTTCATTTAGATTCCTTGGAATTTACTGGACTAAGAAGCCTGTATTCCTAGTGTTCCTAGTTGGAGAAGCTTGTGGAGGCCATTCTTGGGCTTGCACAGCACTTTATTCTGAAGTGCCAAATAAGTTACACAAGAACCCCAACTGCCAACTTTATGCATCTCACCTTCCACTGTGCAACTAGCAGTGAAGAGAGGGGTGACCTCCCTTCACACAGGAAAGCACCTGTGGCAGAAGCAAAGTGAGGTCAAACATGACCTCCCCATGGGGCTCCACAGTGAGGATCACGGTGCTGCTGAGGTTTTCCCAGCTGCACATTCTAAGGGGGTTCAAGGGGCTGCCCTGTGAACATGCACAACTTTATGCTTATCTACACAGCTCTCAGTGCCTTCAGCAAGAAGGAGGACCAGTGTTCTTGGGCTACCAAGACTCTGCACTGGAGATACAGAGCTCCCTACTGTTCACAGTGATTCCTATAGGAGCAGCCAGCTCTGTGCTGCAGACAAAGCCCTTCTCCTTGGCATTTAAGCTTCAGTAATATAGAAACCTTCAACAACTGCAATAAACACTCATGTTGCAGCATGAGGTGTTTCAACAGCAACTCTTGTCAGATAAATGACCGTAGGAAACTGCCAACCTGCAACATGTTCCTGCACATCAATATGGTCATCAGCTTGGTGCTAGCCCTGCAGCCTGCAATGCTCACCTTCAGCATGCTAAGTCCTGCTGGGTCCTTCACCCTCTCCCTGAAGTCATCATCACTGAGTTCTCCCAAATGTACTCTCCCTTCCTGCCCCCTCCCCCCCGCCCCCTTCTCACTCTACAACCTGGAGCTGGAGCTCCAGCGCATGATTAGTCTCCTTGCAAACAGTCCAGCACTGCTGCTGCAGGCTGGAGAGCAAAGCAAGCAGTGCCCATGGTAAAACAACACTGTGGCTTCAGGAGGGGACTCCTCTCTGCCATCCAGGAGACAGATCCAGTTTCACATGTCCTAGTGCACAAATTCCACTTGTTCTCTTGTCCCTCAAACTTTTCCACTAGGGAAAGTTTTTCCTACACACTGCAGAAGTTTAGTACCAGCAAGTATCAGCCAGTGCGGTTGTTAGTTTTGTGCTCCTGCGCGCAGAGGAAGGCGGGTTTATCGGTGTGCTGCAGTTCAGGACCATGTTTGTGACAGTTCTAGAACATGCATCTATGACTTGTAAAGCAGCAAGTGCAGCGTGCGTTTGCGAGGTGGTATCTACCTGCTTTAGAGAGCTACACAGAAGTGAGCAAGCTGCCTGGCAGAGCAGATCTAAAGCCCACTTCTCAGGTGAAGGGGACTGCTGCCAGTTAGGAGGGAAGGAGAAGAGACACCTGAGGGAAGAGAAATAAGCAAGGGAAGTTTCAAGGGAAGTGCAAATAGCAAAGCAATTTGAAGCAAGACATCAGGCAGAATACAAGATAAGGCAGGTTAAAAATAAGGCTCGCTGTTTCATTTCTATCTACGCTCTTCATTTGTACAGTACCTTCACTCTACACCGGCAACAACTTCAACATCAGGCCACTGAAACAGAGCCCAGGTCTTCAGGCAGCTGGGCAGCTATACTGTCCCCAGGCTAGAGCCTGGATACATCGGGTACAGTCTGTCCCTCACCAGGAGTCGGCCAACATTTACTTCATATTTCTCACTTACAGTATTTATAAAGCACACAGGAAATTCAGTACCCACTGAACCATGTGTGCATTCTCAAAGTAGCATTAAATGGTGCAGTAAACAGAAGCCCCCTGTTCAGAGCTAAAAGCACCAATTCTTTCCTGTGAGGAAAAGCTCATTGTTACAATACACCTACTCTCAAAATACTAAAGATCTGCTTTAAGAAAGTCTACCTCCTGACCTGAAAGGCTCGTGGCTTCACTTTCTTAAAATGAATGCTGGTATCTTTCCTCTCCGTATGGCCATCTGATTTATACCTCTAAAGTTTTTCCACAGCTCCTATATTTGGTGAGATGAGAAAGTTCCGCATGGCATGCAGAAGTGGTCATAATGACTTGTCACAAAGGCCTTTAGAGCCTTTTTGGGGAAGCTAAACTTTTAACACCAAATGATCGTTCAGCTGCTGGCTAATGTTGATCAGAAGTTTGCATCGTGTTTTGCTTTAGACAGTTTGCTGTGATGTTAGAACAAAGGATTTTATGTAATAACAAGTGAGCTGCGATAGAGTTTTGGCCGGTGATAGAGTAGAATGTTGTCATTAAAGATGTGCCTATCAAGGGCTGGAAGCAAATGGAGGATAAAACAGAATTTGATTTGCTAACAATGAATCATTCTGGGATTATGTCCACACCATGCCAATCCCAGCTCCAAGCACAGGCAGGAGGCCGCTCCCACCAGGGAAGGGTCCTGCCACTGCCCGGAGCCTGATTGGAACATTGCCTTGCACTCTGAGCTATCAGCATTCCAACACAGTAGCTACAGGCCTAACACTAAGACAACTGAATTCACAGGGCACAATCCATACAAACAGTGAGAGATTCTGAAGAAAGTTTATTCCTCCCCCAGCCTTGGAAAGCAATTTGTTCTAGCGCTGGACTGACCTAAGAAAGCATGAGAAGGTACTGTCCCTCATTAGCTCTCATTCCATCTCTGCTTGATCACCACAAGACTTCCCAGTGGCCAGATGCTACTGCTCTGATGCTTTAGAAGCAGGGCCAGCAAAGACTATCCAGAGAAATACAACCTCAAACACAAAAAAAAAAGTCTGCCTTTTGACAAGCGTTTGAAAAGCTTGCTGTATTTTTACAGCGGGGGATGTGCAGGCCACATGGTGGCACTGGAGTCTGAGGATAAACAACTTCTCCAGCTCTAGTCTGACACTTAACTACCAGCTAAGCTCAGTCCAATTCAGGACATGAACAGGAAAGGGCTGCTAACCTGTGAGGTATCCTGCTGTTTGCGTCTCAGAAATGAACAAGTCATGTTTCTGATCCTTGAAGGCACTCCACACAGAAGAACGGGACAGAATTTCATTTACCTGCAGTATTTAAAGAGATTAAACACGATGAGCAAGTGACATTTGTGATGTTCTAGGGGAACAAGCTCATTTTTCAGAGCCCAACAATTCTGAAGAGATTATCAAACAGCATGGCATTAGTTTAGGCTGCAATATGGAATCACAAATTTCTAAGGAGCCTGCAGCAACCTGTTTTTCCATCTGAATTGAGCAGCTGAACACATAATGCAGAAAGCTCCATTTCACAGCTTAACTTTCTCCCTCATTCCAGTTAGGTGACAAGGAAACCACTTGCCTTGCTCCTGGAGCAGAGATAGAACGGGGCTCCTCCTGTACCACAGGAAGACTGGGCTAACTTGGAGACATCCATCCCCAAGTGTCCCTTCCCTCAGGAAGGGTTTCGACACAAGGGCACGAGAAAGGCACCAAGAACTGGTGCAGTTACTGGGACAAACATTACCCACTTGAATATAAATCCACCCCACTGCTGCAGTGGTCTACAGCCTTACTGAGCCAGGAAATAACCATTTCATTTCTAACACAAGCTCTGAAGAGCTGTCAGTAGAAGCCTGCTAGCATATAAAGCATTTCTGCACTTGGATTTGTCTCTGTTACTGCCCTTCACATGGGCTGAACCAATGACTTCACTAGGAGGAGATGAAGCCTTTCCAGCCCATAACAATTATGTAGGTACATGATGCTCATGTTTTAGGTGGAATGATGCACGTTACAGACATAAGATAAAACAAGGGATGTTCAGAGGTTGAGTCTCCCACGTGTGCAGGGTGCAGTGAGGGATTCAGCAGCCCTCACCTGTTCTCCATACTGCAGGCTGCGAGACATGGATTTCAGGGTTTTAACAATCTGAGCTTTTGTCGCAGATGGGCTTTCCAGGTTCTCCAGGCCAACACCTTCAAGCAGCTTAAGAAGATATGGAACCAAATCTGCTTTCAAAGCCTGCAAACACACCCACAGGAGTTGTCTTAATACGGACTGGGAAGTTCCATGCAGATGTTCTACATTACTAGCATTGCTGTGAACCAGGAGTGCCCACAACTACTACCAGGCACATTTAGGCTGGTCAGTTTTCTCTGAGCTGTATAAATACACACAAGAGAAAGCAAAGACACAGTCTGGCTGTTCTGGTGTGTCTAGGTGTCAACTCAGCCACATTAGCTTGTGTTCCTGTGTCATACTTTCACAGCAGACAGAAGCCAACATTACCCTATGCATTAGGTGACATCTTTATGCTTTAGGGTGTACTACTTACTTGGGCCACCAAGTCATTTTGTTCCTTCTGAAACATTCGATTAAGTGCTTCACAGGCTACACCGACTATATCCGATCTCTTTTTCATCCCACTCATGAGAGGGCTAATGGTCTCTAGTGATGCCATCGCTCGAACACAGAGCTACAGGGAGACAAAAAGCCAGAATAGTTTATGCCACATTTGATGGTTACAGCAGATATGGTCAACCAAGGTAATAATATTCTCAGTGCCTTTAACCTGTCAATTCCCTATTAATTAGCGCTAAGTCCCTGCTCCTCTGACACACAGCATTTATAGTTAGAAAAATGCCCTTCCAGGAATACTACCAAGCCATACAAATAACTCCTGTTAGGCTTTTTTCTGCCCTTGAGTGCTCGAAGGATTCGGTACCTCATTGTCAGACAGTATGTGCATGACACGAATGGCACTTTTCGGAATGGCGTTGTTCTTGTGATTCATCGCTTGGATTATCTTGTGAAGGTGGCCAAGCGGAGGAACTTGGTCAGCCAGCTGCGGCTGGGCACTGAACAGGCACACAGTTGCTGTGGTGATCGTTTCTAATGTTTCCCCCTGCAGAAAACCAACAGGAAGTGTAACTCTCAAAAGTGCAATGTATCACCATTAGCGTCACATGTCTTACTTGCTCTGCAGTCCAGACTTTTTCCCTAATACTTTTATCATCTCACTTTGCTTTGAAATGGTTAAAACAGTAAGTTTAAAGGAAGGTGATCATTTGCCAGTGACAGACATTCACTGCTTTAATTAACACAGATCAGACAAATTTCTAAGCAGTATCCCCTGTATCTGGAGAAGGCAGTGCCTGGCAGCAGCCTCCGCAGGTACAGCAGCACATGTGCCAACCTGCTCAATGGAAGCGTGACAGCACGGGTGTTCGGTCTGACCACCCGAATCCTTACAGGGTGGATTTTAATCCTAAATGTTAAAAAAATCCTTAAAGTCTGTGCAGCAGTAACCACACTTACTGTACTCTGCATAGCTACACAAACTGCCATCACTTATTTATCACAAAGATGTCTGGTTTATTCCATGTGCAATTTAGCCCCCTCCCTGCAAGTCTAACCCAGAATCTGTCTGAACATATTTAAAACTTTTTTTAGTAACATCATTAAGTGACTTGAACACCGTTCTCATTTAATCTGTAACACATTAGTTCTACAGCACAGAGTAATTGTTAGGTGGTAGCCTTGTACAGGTCAGTTTACGCCAGAGGGGGAGGTTAGTGGTGCAGGATGAGACTACAAGTGTTCAATAAATTTAAACCATGTAGAAAAAACGCCATTTTCTTAACTTTGGTCAGTCATAATTAAAGACACTTTATTTGTTAAGTCTCATGTCTATCACAAAATAAGCCTCCAAGACTTAACTGGAACTAGTTCTGTAGCTTCAGAAATTTTAAAAGCACTGACTGAAGTTCAGAAGTTGCCTAAACATATAGATATGCTTTTACAAAGAGTCAGAAAGCAGATAAAAAAACCAAACATCATTCATGCTGGGAAAAAAGTATGAGAATCAAAGTTAATCAGATATTGAGTGGTAGTTTAAGACTGCTGAACAAGTTCAAAGAGCAGAATCAGAAAAATCATCTTACATGGGGGTTATTTTTCTCCAGTAGTTCAGTAAGCTTTTCCAACAGTGCAATGAGAAATTCTCTTGGTTTCCGTAACACCCAGGCCGGCTGGGCAATAAAAATCCTCAGGAAGACTCCCCCCACTGAAAGTTCACCTTCTGCCTCACCATAGACCACAGCAAAGTCTTCAGGCAGCTGTAGAATTGGAAAGCAGAAGGAGTTATTGGCAAAAGTGTTTGCCAGAGCTGCAATTACTTCTCTAACAACACAACTCTAAATAGCATGGGGCACTGAACTAACTGTTCTCCAAACAAAGCTGTGCAATACCAACCAACGCTTGATCTTGAAGAAGCTCATGGTAAGAGGGGAGAGTGGAGAGAACAGTGCAGGCAGTACTAGTACAGTGGACTTCCAAAGACTGCAAGTCACCAAGTCTATGCCTATCCTAGAGGTAAGGAGTAGTCTGAGAGCAGTGCCACACACAGCTGATTAAACAGCCCCTTCCCTCCCTTCTGCATGCTTCAGGGGAAGGTTTCTCACCATCAACCCAGGGAAGTTTCCAGATTCCTCATGCATCAAAGTAGCCATCCTGCAGATGTTTACAAGTTGCTTTAAGTTTGAACTGGGCTGCTATTAGGAGGAACTGATACGTGGCCTTTCACAGATACCGAGACATACTACAGACTGACACATCTGATTGACTGACTGGCCTCATGTGATGGAATGGCTCGGGACAACTTGTTTTTGATACTCAGCATCTTAACATTGCTGAACATTTACCAAGAGCACGTTCACTATAGCTATATAAAAAAGCGACAAAAATTTTCTCCAGCAAACCAGTGTTCTCCTTTGGTGTTGACTGGTAAGTTTTAGAATAACCTGAACTACCAGAAAATTCAAAGTACTACTGGCAAAACCACTGCCAATAAAGTGTCTGATTTCAGAGTAGAAGTACCACCAAAAGCATCAGTACAGCACTAAACCAGTTACATTAACAGAGCAGTGAGCTCCTGCTGGTACTTTAAGAGGAAAGCCTGTCGGGATTACAAACAGGGCTGCCTTAGTGTCCCTGGAGGCACTCAAAGGGCAAACCGTATACTGTACCTTCCAGTTAGCGTCAGGGTTGTCCCGCTGAACTTTAAAGTGCCTTTAAAAAGAAAGTAAGTTTTAATGAGCAGAAAAAGCAGCAGCAGTCCCATACCTGACACTCCTATCCCCCTCTGTCATTGTGAGGTAGTTTGAGTGTCTACAGCCTATTTCCTCCCCATGGTAACCCCCTCCCAAATCTTACAGCAGCGAGCAAATACCCAGACTGTGCACAAACTGCACGTGCGTCACTGAGTCACAAGTACAACATGCTAACAGTTAACAGGGTTCTTTTGACTGAAGCCTGGCTTTCAAGGACACCACTTCTCGCAGGCAGAGCTCTGTCTGCTAGCCCTTCTACAGCAGCTCTGGTTTACTGTAACTAGGAGAGTGTCTCACTTAAGGAAACATTTAGTCAGCAGGTCTCCACATACTCAAGCATCATTTCTCGAACTGTTGTTGATACCCTCTCCCTGGAGCTGTCATTCCAAATTAACTCGGGATTTTCATGAGTTCCCTCAAAGATATGGACAGCAGCTTCAGGGTTGTCTCTCATGGCATCCATGAAGACTCCAGGTAAAAATTTCATTAGTGTAATTCTAACCTAGAAAGGATGAACAGAAGTGACATTCAGTACACCAAAGGACAGCTGACAGAAACAGAACTCCAGTTTCAGAACCCCACATGATAAAATAGTGCAACCATTTTAAACAGCGATAAGTAGATTTCAGACCTGCCACCGGTTCCCTAACCTTAAAGTCATTACAAGTGGAAACCAAACTTCACTGGAGTTAAAATAAATACAAATGCTTCTACTATCTGTCTGCTCAGCTTAACTGCTTTGAAAAAACTGGACTGCTCTTCACAATGTTTCAGTCACAGGTGGTTTTTTGTTCAGTCTTTATGGAGAAGCAGATAACACAACAAGCTGTTACGATTCTTACCTTTGGACCCACCAGCTTATCCGCAGTCATTTTGGCAAAGAGCTCTGCTGTTTGAGCTCGGACCTGTGGATGAGTTGAGTTGCAAAACATATCTAATAAGTAGATTAGCGCACCTGTACAAAGAGATAGGAAAAGACTCAGATTTTCTTCTAGTCACAAGTAATATGAATTCACCAATTCCACACTGATTGGTCTAAAGGGAAGAGTAAGATTGGCCACTTTAAGTCCAGTGTGGCAGAAAGAACTGCTTTCAACGTGGTACTGTACCTTTTGCCATGGCCTCTTTTATGATTTTTGTGCTAGATGTCAACGCATACAGAGTTTCAAGGACAAGCTGCCGACCTGTCAAAATACAGAGCGCTAAGAACTTCAACATACAGACTCTTAAATAATCAAAGGTGAGCTAAGCTGATCTGAACAGAAAGCTGTATCAAAACAATAGAGCTTATAGCACTTGCAAGCTTAGGGATTTCTTACTAAATTTAGTTGGTCAAGGAAATATCATAGATGCCAGTAACTTCTTCACTAGATGTTCACTACCTAAATACTCTAAACCAATCAATGAAACACAGCAACTATTAAAACCTGCAATTTATGTTTCAGCTCACACATTTAAGAAAGCAAACATGTGACAGGACAATTTATTAAGTCATCCCTACTGAAATGTTATTTTAATGTAAAACTCAAACTCAGCCAGCTGCATTCTACTTAATTTCCACGTTGGAAACCCTTTGCCTTGCAAGACTCAGAATTACATGGTACATACTTGAAGGTAGGGAATGCAGCAGTGCCAGCAAGTTTGCAAGAACCGCTGCCTCAGCAATGTTGTTAACGCATTCTTGGTTACTCGTTACTATGTTCACTACCTGTAAGAGATCAGAGACACCTGATTATATACCCGCCATGCAGACACTGTCCAGAAAATGCAGTGCATGATGAATTCAGTCACCTCACTGGCCAATACAGCTAACATTTACTATGTTTACTCCTGCCACCGAATCATCTTGTCACCTCAGGGTGGAAAGGAGCTCAGTTCCAAGGAGGAACTGACACTTTGGAACCCCAATCTTGATATTTTTTGGGGCTACTTGAGTTGTAGTCAGGTTTGTTTATGCTGATTATGAAAAGCATCCAGACAGGGGGTGTGTGTGTTACTTTGGGGCTTTTTTTGGTTTTGTGGGTTTTGTTTGTTTGGTTGTTTTACCTCCAGAGCCAACTGCTGCACCTGGCCAGCTCCATGAACACGGAGAAGGGAGAATATCAACTTGAAGTGACCTATGCATTCACACTCAGAACCTGCAAGAGACCAAGGAAATTATGCTCTCCACATTAGCTGTAGCATTCACTGAAAGCCATCCTGAGCCCATACCTCACTATACAGAGGCATGTCTGTATTGTCTGTCACAGTAGTTAAAACAGCTCCTGCAGGACAGGATCTGCCACAAAACTAGAAAATTATGAAGTCTTGTCTCGATCCACCTTCCACAAAGCCTCAGTTAACAGTACTTCAAAAGCAGAGGAGAATTCCTCCAAGTCACGTAACTGAGCTAGTTCTTGCACTCCCTAGTTACTTGTTTAGCGGCCTTGTAAGAATGCAAGTTCAGTTATTTTATTTATCATTGATCATCAGTACTTGTCTTCAGACACACTGGCACTCTGATTTCCCCAGCCCAGACTAGGGCTGCTGTCTGCAGCACTGACCACTGCCTTCAAGGTTAGGGGTGCCAAACACGAGAATCTGGCCTGAGGATCACCTACACAGTTATTCTGAGAAGCCAGGATTAGTAACATACAAGAATAGAAAAATATCCTTATCATGCATTTCGGGCTTTTCCAGTCTGTATATTGACATCTGCTCATAAATCTTTGCTGGCATTAACTGCCCACTCAAGAGCACCTTCTCCTGGTACTCTGCTTAGGAGGTTCTTTGATGCAAGGAAGTTTAAATATCAGCTAAATGTTCTTTGAAAGGTTGTAGAAAGTTTCATCCAAGAGGCTGAAGTCTTCCTGGCAATGTCAAGCTAGGATCAGAGTTAAACTCCAGTGTTTCAGAGAAGATAGACAAGGCTAGTATTGAAGTTTTGTGTGAAATCCATCTACTGGTAGTGTTCTCCGAGGGCAGAAACCAACAAAACCCAACCCAAACAAGCAAGCTCATATGGCTCAGCAACACTGCTGAAGTCTATTGGCCAGCTAAAGAAGCTTCCTTCTCACAGGAAGATAAAGACTACAGAAATCTGCATTTAAGGCTGTCTACAAGAAAGGCTACCAGTGAAGTTCTGTTTTAGGCCTACCTGGGTTGTGTTTTATCACATTTCTCAGAGCCTCCAGGGCCATTTCAACTCTCCGTAACCGATCTCCATGTTGATTGGACTCTACTTTCCCCGTCTGCGTTATTGCCATTAGCGTATGAAGGTACTGGGCTTGTGAGCCTATATAATCCAGGAGGCTGGCGGCAAATGCTTTAGGAAGCTTGAGACACAAGAGCAGATTTAGGTGTGTGATGCAACAGTATTAACACCAGAAAAAAGCATATCCAAATAACCTAAACATTTCACACATCCCTTTCTTCCAGACAGGAAAGACTTTTCTACTACGACCACAACATCTGGAGCACAACCTTATTTATATCTAAACATAACCTTAGAAAGCTGCCACTAATTCAAGATTTTGTATTTTCTCTGTACTGTTTGCACTGACAGATAAAGAAGAGGTAACATTCCAAATAGTAGTTTCAGCAGGAAGGTTTTAGCTACTACATCTCACCTCTAGTTGGAAGGTAGGGACCTCATTGTAGACTCTAACAAAAACCTCTCCCACTATAAGCTCCTTTGCATGGTCACTGAAGACAAAGTCAGATCCATAGCTCTTGTCACAATCACCCTTGAAGCAAAGATAAGCAGCACAAGCTCAGACAGAAAATAATCTTGTAGCAAGTGTAGAGCTATAACCCAATAATGAAATGACAATATTTGAACAGAAAACAAAGCTTTAGCAAAAGTCAGAAGCTCAAGACAGATTGAAACATTACAAGAAACCAGCACACTCTTAGTTTGTTTCTTCTCTTTTTAAGACTACTGAATGAAGAAAGTGACTTTGTATCAACTATCCCTCTGCATTACAAGTACATGTACCAAAAGACAGATCAGTTTAAAAAGAATAGTACTGGGATTTAAAGTAAACTTCTTACTCTCTTAATCATGCCATCTTGTTGAGATTCCAAAAACTCAAGTAGTTCAGCTCTTGTCCCATTGTTCCAGATCAAGTAGGGGTTCTCTGTGTTACTGTTAAGCATCTTCAGTGTCTAAGAAGTAAGGAATTTACATTATGTAACATATACAACAGCTTTGAATCTTTATGTACAGTAATCAGCACATTTCCTGACATTAGTTAATACATTCTCATTAACAACTGGACCCATTTCATAAGGAAGTTTATTTCATAAGTAAGTTTAAAGTGTCAAGTTTCCTCCATGCTTGAAACACAGTAAGGTATTTGGCACAGTACAATCTGTATTTTAATTTCTCTTTATTCTGCTGCAAGCCATGCTTACTTCAGATTCTCCTACTTGTGACAGTGAGCAGCAACTATCTGCAGTATCTCTTCATAGATGACTTCCTTGGCACCAGTTTTAACGAGCAAAGTTTAGCCTTTGCTCTTCATCATTATATCCTTAAGATTTCAAATAACTCCTCTGCTCCCATACTTGTTTTGCAATTATTCTATAGGGCACTGTTCCTGTCCATAGTGTTTAAGGCTAAACCAGTTTCTTCTCCTTGTAGTTACTCCAACTACAGAGCAAAACCAAGCTACTGTTCTCTCTATCAGGTGGCTCTAAGAGTTCAGCGTTTCCAAAGCGACCGGGTACTCTGTCCGTAAATCACTAGAGGAAGTTCTGGCCCACAGATGCTTACCTCAGTAGGACTGACCACAGCGAGCTTCCTTGCAATATAAGGTGTCAACATTCCAGCCAAGCTCTTCCTGATCGTTGGGTTTTCAGGTGTCGCTTGCTCTTCCGAGAGATACCCTCCAAGGCGACTCAAGGCCAGGAGACTGAGCTTTGCAAGGCTGTTTGCTACCTCCTGAAAAATAAAGACAACTATAAATACCTAGACCTTACCGAAATAAAGACTGGCATTGTAGAAAGAGTTGTGCAATACTTCTAGTCACCTGCATCACTAATTGTGCACTGATGTCTAACAAAACACTAGGTGCTTCAAAACAACACCAGTATGATCACCATGTTATGGGCTTAAACACAATTAGACATGAGCACTGGTAAGTAGGAAAAACTTGGAGCTTTCAGCTTATTTGGTGCCCAAGAGCTATTTACTGTGGTAGCTTCTGACCAGACAACAGCTCCTCCTAGTACAGTTCACTAACACCACAATGAGCCTTTTCTGACAGCAATACAATATTTAACTACAACAGACTGTTAAAGCTCATCTCAACCCTTGCCAAGAAAGTACCACCATACTTGGAGGGTCGGCATTTAAGGAGACAGAAGTGCAGCATAGCTGTGGGGCAAAGGGACAATACGTCCCTAAAGTGGACATTCCAGGTAAGTTCGTGGTCTCACTAGACAGCCCCTTCAGCTGAGCCTCAAGAGAAAAAAATAGATTTTCTTCTGATAGCACAAATTGTTTGGTGTTTTTTTGTTTGTTTGTTTTTTTTTTTT
This sequence comes from Chloroceryle aenea, assembly GCA_013399075.1. NCBI lineage: Eukaryota > Metazoa > Chordata > Aves > Coraciiformes > Cerylidae > Chloroceryle > Chloroceryle aenea. Next base: position 311,379 of record VWZY01002640.1, on the reverse strand, counting down.
TTTTTTTTTGTTTTTTTTTTTTTTTTTTTGTTTTTTGTTTTTGTTTTTGTTTTTTTTTTTATACTGTTCGCTGTAGATAAAGTCTTGCATTAAATCTTTCAGAAACTACAGGTTTTGGCAACTTTAACATTTGAGGTCAAAATACGAACTACTCTTTAAAAACACCACAAATGAACAAACTAACCCCAAACAACAGTATTTACACTACTGCACAAAAATCCCCTTCCAAAAGTGCCCTGTTATCATTACTGTTCATGTCACTGCATGACTAACAAGTATTTAAATACACTTGTTTTGTTACTAAGAGCTGGCAAGCAGCAACCCTGGGTGTCAGACAGCATGAACCTTGTTTCCATTACCTGGTGATTTGAATCCTCGCTTTTCTGAATACCGCTCTCTTCTAGCGTATAGTCATAGTTGAAGAGGTAACCCAGTAAGTACCACAGAACTCCAGCTTGGAACAAGTGTGTTTGTAGCCAGTAATCTAAGGCAAAGGAGCTAACACACTCTACTCCCAAAGCAGCCACTCGTGGTATGCTCTGAAGGGGGGAAAAAAGAAAGTCTGCCTTAGTACTTGTGACCTAAGAAATCCAACTGGCTTCCTTACCAAAAGACTTAAAGCCTAAACTTGCTAGTTCTAGAGTACTATCTACAGAGCAGAGATGAAAACTGAGGTAGAGAGAACATCTACAGTTGAAGTTCAGGGTCTAGTAGCCAAAACCATGGCTATTTATTCAGCATCTTCAAAGGAAAAGTAATTGATTATTTCATATGATCAGAAAGGAGCACTGACAGAAACAGGGGAAAACCAAGTTAAGAAGGTGGCAGAGATCCCCCAGTGAGCTTTTTATGGCAATACTTTAGTTCTGCACGGACTAAAGAGCACATAAGCACTGGCAGTCAACTACTGTAGTCTAATTTTAGTCTTTTGCTTTCTAGTCTTCTGTTTTCATGACACCCAGTTAAATGCCCCCTTCAGCAGAGGGCAGGAGCTCTTACCTTGCCATAATACAGCAGTCTGCAGAGGTCCTTAATGATGTTTGGCATCTCTGTGATCTTCTCTCTGCACTCCTCAAACTGAGCTGCTACACTGTAGCACTTACTGATATAGCCACATACCTACAGAAAGCCACATATTATTGGTTCCAAGCAGAGGGAAAATACATGTTTACAACCCTATTTTTATATAATACCATATAAACATTTTCTATTACAGAAACACACATATTCCTTGACACATTATACATACACTATAATGTGTATTGTCTTTTGAGAAGCTGATCCAAATCAGCTAAAGTTGCAGCAACTCACCTGTACAGACATATCATCTGGTTTACTAGAACAAGTCAAGACTGCTACACAGCGATTAAACGCTTCTTGCAGTACCTGGGAGGATGAGATGACACATATGTTAGGTCACCACAGAAGCTGATAATGGCTGGAAAAAATAAAACATCAGCAAGAACGAGGACAGGGACTGTCCACCTGGCTGGGGCACTGGAGAAGCTGCACCTCAAATCCTGCATTTGATTTTGTGCCCCTCACTCCAAGGACATTGAAGGGGCTGGAACATGTCCCAAGAAGGGCAATGAAGCTGGGGAAGGGTCTTATGAGGAACAGCTGAGGGACCTGGGGTTGTTCAGCCTGGAGAGGAGAGAGGTCTCAAGGGAGACCTCCTCCCTCTCACTACCTCCCGTAAAGGAGGTTGGAGCTGGTGTTGGCTGGTGGGGGTGTGTGTGTAGATCTCTTCTCCCAGTGAAGAGGAGACAGGACAAGAGGAGGCCTCAAGTTGCGCCAGGGGAAGTTTAGGTTGGACACGATGAACAATTTCTTCCCCAAAGGGATTATCAAGGCCTGGCCCAGGCTGCTCAGAGCAGTGGTGGACTTGCCATCTCTGGAGGGGTTTCAGAGCCATGGAGATGCGGTGCAGGGGGACATGGTTTAGTGGTGACGTGGCAGTGATAGGTTAATAGTAAGATCAAGTCCACAGGTCTTTTCCACCCTAAATGATTCCGTAATTCTATTATGTGCAAGGAAAAGTCCTCTGCTCAAGGGGCTTTTTCACATTTGTCTATACTTTCACATACAGAAAGCAGAAGCTCTGAGTTCTATAAAGAAGTACAGAAACAAGTGGAGTTTGCTCATCCACAGACAAGTCTCAGACCAGACAGGGGTGCACGCTGCAAGAGGATTCTCTTCCTGCATCCAGAAGAGACAGTCTTAATGGACAAATGTTGCCACAAGACCAAAAGTGATTCTCAGCTGCATCTGCTGTCCTATGCATTGAGGTTCTAGGATTTTTAGCTGTGGAAAAGCTAGTGAAAAAATTCATTTCAGTATGTTTCTTTCCATTTACCTCAATTCCATTTTCTCTTCTCAGTTCTTCTGCATTTAATGCTGAACAATTGACTGTATGGAAAGCAAGCTCTGTAGCAGCAGGCAGGAGAGGAGATTCTTTGGAAAACAAAAGGTCATCTGATGTTTCAATAGTAATAGTCTTTATCAGCATAGGATAGCCTGCATACTTGTACGGTTTCAACTCTGAAAGAAAAAAAAAGTTTACATATATGCAGAATCTAAGCAATTTAAACCACTGCATAACTGCCAGTGGAAGATATACCAGATATGATGCTTGTCTGTCTCCAGAGAAGCACAAGCACAGCTCCATCTTCGACCAGGATTATGGGACAATAAGCCTATAAGGACCTTTTCCAGTTTTGACATAATAATTGTGTATTTTAATTATATTTTTCATTCTCTTACAGTTCAGCAATGATAACAAATAATTTCATCTCGCAGTATGGAGCCAATCTATGCAAGTCTGCAGTAACAGTGTCACTGTCTCCACACAACTGAAAGCTGCGACTGCATATAAGGCTCTTTGTTTACCATTATTACACTTTTGGCTCTGCCAGCCAGAGACTGTAGATGGAGCCATAGGCTTGGGCACTCTACCCTACCCCTCTTTCCCAGTTGGGTGTTACAGGCGCACTCTGAGGACGAACATTAGCCAGAATTTTTGCAAGGTTACACTCATGTAGGTGTTAAGGGACATAGTCTCATTTCTACCCAGAGTCTGCCACACAGGTGACTGAGTAACTAGTGAGGGCTTTTCTGCATAGACACAACTGTAAGTCTAAGTTATATATGGAGGAAGATTCAAACTGAGTAGCACTGGAGTTGAGAATTTCAAAAAGCTATTCATACTTAGAGTTTTCCTGCAGATGAATTCCACAGAAGAAAGTCCTATTTTGAAGCCCTTCACCATAGCTACATAATGCTGTGGGCAAGCCAGAAACCAAGTCAACAGAACACTGACAATTCCAGCTGACTACAGTGGCCACTAAGGAAATGAACCTAAGCCACTCTTCTGAGCCAGCCTGCTTACCTTCCTTATGCCTGTTGAAGAGGATGCTTTGAGTTTTCAAGATCAAAATTATGTTTTCTGGATCTGGCCCATCTATCACCTTGGCAGACTTTGTGCATAGAAACTCATATGCTTTATTAACCTTTTCAAACATATCCTGCAAAGAAAGGCACAGACTCAAGAGCTGGTAAGAACTCCCTAAATTACTACAAGTCTGCATGGTCAGTTTAAATGCAGGTAAACTAAATCATTGTGGGTCATTAGCCACAACAGTAGCTTCTTGTAGTCACCTTATTACACTTCAGAAAATACACCAAATAACACTGGTTTGCTGATTGGTTTTGTTTTGTCTTCTAAGGAAAAAGTTCCCCTTTCTTGCTTTTTTTGTCCATGGGCAAGAGACTAAAACCAAGTTAATTCCACTCTGACCAAAATAGCAGGTACAGTTAAATTGCCTGTAGGCATGGGAAGAGAATATTGTCTGTCTGAAAGAGATATTAGCTTATTTAGGTCCTGTGCAACTCTAAACTAGACACTTCGAGTATACTCTAACTTAAGGACTGTTAGGATTTCTAAATTACTCATCTGTAGTAATCTGTATTTTAGCATTCATCTAGGGCACAGCTTTTAAAAGAAGGGAGAAAAAATATAAGCAAGCATTTCAGAATTCTTAACACACATAACAGCTCAATTTGACCCAACTTTATTAATACCGTAATTTTTTTATTGTACATACCCTGCCTTCAGGATTCTTGTCAGGGTGGTATTTTTGTGCCAGCCTGAAATAAGCTTTCCTGATTTTGCTTTCATCATGTCTATAAAAAAAACAAACACACACCCAAGCACCATTACATTGAGTAACACCGAAGAAAAAAAGCCAGAAAAATAACCCTGGATTATAGCAACAGGACTAATCCTAACTTCCATTAAGTGAAAACTACAGAGCTCATATCTCAGTTTGAAAATTTTGCTTCATCAGCTGACAGTGAATGGGGTAATCAGGTGCCCACAGAACTGTAGGAAGTTTTACAAATACAGTACTTCAGTACCTTGTGTGTACTGAATATTCAAACCACAAGGTGCTCAAAGTCCCTAAATCTTCTAAATGAAGAGTCCAAATGAGCTGTAACTGATAAAAGTTGGGAGTTCACGATCTGTGCACTATTCTTGAAGAATAAATACCAAAGTGGTGTCAGTCTCTTCTAGAGACACAAAATCAGAAACCAGATGGGACGTAAAAAAACCAAAACCAACCACAGACAAAGCACACAGCTCAAAGTATTTTCTCCCCAGTTTCAGTTTCTGAACACTTTACAATTATGGTCTCTAACACTGAAGCTGGATTTTCAAGCTCTGTTTCTTGTTAGCTAAAGCAGTTTCCACTGTGAAAGAAGCAGGTGCTAGACATAACTGAACTGGTACCACTAACTGGTTGCAATTACTGAGAGAAACTTCAGTTTGTTCACTATATGGAGCTTATGTAAATGTAACTATACAACCTTAAATACTGAAAACAACTTACTGTCCTTGTCCTTTGGGAAGGTTAAGGACTTCATAAGCATCATCTATTGACATGGTAGGTGGCTTCTTTTCTACCTCCTTCTTCCAAGCTTCTAGTGTATCCTTCAACAGCTTAACCTAAATAATTACAATTTATTAGTGTTTCTTTTATGCTGACACCAGTACATCTCTTCATTAATCAAGTGCTATTCCATAAATAAATCCTATTGCCCATTACTCTGAGTTGATACCTAATCCTTTTACCTTTAGTAATTACAGTTCCCCCTCCAGCCAGGAAGCAATTAAGACTTTGCTTCACCGCAGTGTTATATTTTATTCAAGACAATAGTATCTTAAGATTAAAATGTCAGTCATAGTAGAAGAGGGAGATGCGCTTAACTGATACGCGGTTTGCATCTTGATAACACAAAAACTGCATCAAAGCTGCATGAATAAGTAAAGCTGCTTAAGCAGATCTAGACCATAGACCTGAATCAAAAAGATCTCATCAGTTCAGTTAGTGTACTGATACCAAATAAGCTCAGCTCTGGTCTGGTGTGGACAAGTAAGAAGCCAAAAGTGATCATTTTGTTCCACACACGCACACAACCCCCATCACTTGAGGTCTGTTGAAACACTGAAGTTTCAAAGATGTCGTCTTTTTCAGTAGCCACTACAAGGTGGATATACTTAATGGGGTTGCTATTTAGCATGAAGACTGTTCTCCTTCAGGGCAAGAAAGCATTTAATGTATTTGCTTATTAACTGAAAGTCAGGATTAATCAGTTACTTGCAGCAAACCCAGCATTTTATTTCCTTTATTTTTGTTAAAAGTCCCATTATTAGGACTTTAAATTATGAGGAACTAAATGACTCCTGAAATACTTCTCACTTACAGGATCCTTAATTGGCCAGTCTGGAAATCTGAGTGTATCGCAAAGATGCTTGAGGTAATAGATGTTACAGAACAGCTCATTCTCCAGCTGTGGATAGTTGATAACTGGGATAGGACAGTACTGGTAGAGCGCTCTTGTATTGCTTTGAAGACGAGGGGTGAAGTCAGCAAGATGAGCAGCAATCTTCTCTATCATAAGACGCCTAAAAGTTAAACATTTGCCAAGTGTTCAATGATTTCATCTGAAAAGATTTTCTTCAGTAGTTTCCCCACATTTCAGAAAGGCCTCAGAATAGGGTTCAGTTCTATGCTGTTATAAAGCTATTTCGATGCCATGAAAATTAGTTTGTAACAACAAATGAAAAGTAACCTTTTGCCCTCCCTCAACACCTCTTTACATTTTGGAAGACACTAATACTGTAATATTAGAGGTATAGGTGATATGAGTAGTGGTGTAAGTACAGTAAGCATAAAGCATTTCACATTGACAGTGAAGTCTCCACTCACAAAAAGAGCTTAAGTATAATAGATGCAGATGTGAAGCACATGTCAGATGCTCAGGGAAATATTCCGCTTCCTGCTGCCAATTCTGCTCCCCCCACCCCTATTATTTTTGATAGGGGCAGAGGGGAATGCAGGACATGGCCCTTACAGAAAGATAAGTAGAGGGAAGTAATGAAACTGTGGGCTCCAAGCATTTTCAGCTTCCTTTAGAAATGACCTCTTGGACAAGACCTCTTCAGGATGAAAAGTAGTTTGCATTAATTTGTCCCTCTGACAGAAAACAATTACCTCATTTCATTGCTCCAAATTGCTTCTGGAGTATCAAATTCTCCAAGGAATATCTCTGAAAATTTTTCTGGTTCATAGTTTTCTAAATAACACACCATTGCTTCAGGAAGAATATGTCCAAGTATACTTCTTTGAACTATATCTTGACCTTTTGTCTACAGAAGAGAGCACATTGTCATCTCAATTCTCAAAGGTAATCTGAGCTCAGCCTCGCTAACCAGCTTGTGATCAAAAACCCTCCCCCTTTTCTCTTACAGTTCTGAAATTCTCTCTCTTGAGAATTTAAGAAAAGAACAAGCATCAAATATTGTTAAAGCTACAGGTGATCTACAAAACTAGTTGGAAACTTTTGCAGCCTACTCACTTCTTCAGACTTGAAAGCTTGTTTTGTATGTGTGTATTTCAAAAACCTAGAAGAGAAACAACAGTTATTTTCTCTCTGATATTTAAGGCACCCTTGAAAGATAAAAAGGCTAACATAGTCCAGCTGGCAAGTCTCATACATTTACTTTTATCTCAAAGTATAACAGCAACAATGGAATAAATCTCTCAAAAGTCCATCAAATCCTTGGGAACTCTACCAAGTTAAACACTCCCATGATACAAATGTTGCCTTATGTTCCTAATTTCAGTTGAAGTATTGTTCCTGAAAGCTTATTTTCTCCACACAAAAAAAAAAAAATTTAAGCCAATGGATACACAGACAACCCCTCCCTCCACAGTCCCTGAAGCATTCAGAGCAGCAGTCCTTCCACATATCGCTGCTCAAGAGGGATTTTTAGCTACTCTTTTTCCTCACCGTGCGATAGGAAGTACATTGGAACCCGTGTACATCATGATAAAGAAGAACACTCCGCTCAGATAAAACCGAGGTAACTGAGGGTTATCTTGCATGACATGAAACAGCAATATTGCTACTTTTTCCACGAGGATTGGATCAAAAGTCAGTAATAGCTGAAATAAATACAAACATTTACATTAGGTGCTTGAGTAGTGCAAGTTACCTAGTCAAAACTGAAGCCTGAACTCATTCAGTACTGGGACAAGCCAGTAAAAGCTTCTAAGAATTTCAGTTAAAGAATGCTTCAGCCCCAAAGCAGCAAGTTGAATCACAGAACATTTAAGCTTGGATGGGACCTCTGGAGGTCATCTTGTTAAACCCCCCTGCTCAAAAGCAGTCACCTAGAGTTGGCTGAGCAAGGATCACGTCCAGATGGCTTCTCAGTAGCTCCAAGGATGGAAATATTTATTAAGGAGATATTGGCTGAAACAGCATGAAGTTGGTAAGAATACACAGCGATATAAACTGCTGCTTCTCAGAGATCTGCAGGATGTTGCAGATGTCACTGATGGGTTTGTCCCTCTCAACAGGGAGGGCTGTAGACTAAGTCAGACTTTTACTCATTTAGCTATGTTTGTGAAGAGTTGCTTACCTGAGTGATATGAGGAAGGCAAGTACTGTCAGACAACAGCCTTTTCACTCTAGGCAGAGGTCTTATAATAGCATTGTCTTGATCCCTAGAAAAATGAAGGGGCATGGCAGTTTACACACTGGTGCCTTTTCTCTCTTAAGACTGAACAACTTCATTAAGCCATAATTATCACTCTCTTGAGATCATTTTCAGTGTCTTTTTGCCAAAATTCAAAGTTTGTCATTAGACTTGATAAGTGTGGCCTAACGCCATGCATTAAAACAGCTTTGGTTTTAAGCTGAACAAGGGCCTGCCTGCAAGATTAAGACTACACCATTATGCATTAGAAACACACCCATCTTGGGCATTCCTTGCAGTCCCTTGCACAGTATTAGTAGTGTCTCATTGACAAATTCTGTGGGCAGAGAATTAACGACTACTACGATGTAAAAGGCTCTTTAATACAGGTAATTAATGTACTACTTGCTAAGAAAAAGCCCCGGGAAGTTAACCTTTCCGAAAATCAGCATTTACCTGCTGGGAAAATATCCACACATTGTGATGAGCATGTTGAGCACAAGCGTGGCAAGATCAGTCTCATTCAACACAGGCTGGCCGCTGGCAAGCAAGCACCACTTCAGCTGAGGGATGACCTGCAGGGGTCGCCAGCCATCCATACCTTGAGCCCAGCAACGGGTTTTTGAAGTCAGCTTTCCACTGTTCCATAGCTCCTGCATCTATTGCAAGATTAGGATGAATTTAGTCAATTCAGCACTGAGCCGCCTTTGCTCCTGAACATTCATGCCCAAGGCAAGTCTAATTGCTCTATGGCATACTACTATAGGTGCATGAAATGCCAATGTATTTATAACTGTCAGGAAACACCAAGTAAAAGTTGACAGATGTATTGCAGGATAATTAGGGCACAGAGGGGTAGGCAGCGTTACTACAGAGGCTGTGTCCCTCAGCACATCATCGCATACAACTTGTCTTCAAGACTTACTTTGAAAATATAGTTTAGCCTTGTTTGCAGTTCTGCCCCCTTTGAAACACACACAGTCACCAGGATAGAAACAATTTGTCAAATTTGAGAGTTTGAAGCTGGTACCTCTTGAAAGCTGTAAGGACCACTCCTTTCTTTGTCAGCATTGCCAAAGTACCATTCTTTCTCACTCTCCCTCTTCATGTCAGGTGCTGCCTCAATCACATTGCTCTGAAAGTTGATGTTTATAAGGATAGCTTTAGCTTCAGTGCAAGTTATCATATTACCACAGAAAGTGTGAGAAGAACATTAGCTTAATTTTTATTTTAAAAGACTTGTCGTTTTAGCAAAGCAATGTGTGAATAGTGAGAAACAAAGACCACATACCTGCAGAGGGACTGTAGCTCTACTCGTGTGAAGATGTGCCAAAGTAAGCAGATCTACAAGGATTCTGATGCCATTTGAATCCATGAGGTCCTTCACATTTTTCTGTGAATGGATGAACTGAGTTAATGGAAGCATTTTCTACATAAGGGTTACTACAAGTACTGAGCAGTTTTATTCAAGTAAGAGGTGACCATGAGAAGCATCAAGTAATTCTCTAGAGTGACTAGAACTGTACAACCCCCCCAATTCTTTCAGCTTTCTTGACAATAAACAACTACTACATCCCAGAAAGCTGTATCAAGCATTGTTCTAAAACCATCTCCAGACTTGAATTGCTGCTCAAGTTAATCCTCCAAGAGTAATTCAGCCCATTTTATACAGCTGATAGACCCATAAACTGCTGTTAGTGTCTGCATCCACCTTACCTTATTAAGGATAAGCTTGTTGAGAAACAGTATCAGTCTGTCTCGCTCAAGCCTGTCAGTGCACTGTGGCAGCAGAAGAGAAACAAAGTCCGATTAGAGGTTACCTTCAGAGGTCAATACAGTAGCACCCAGAAATATCCACTGCCTTTTTCATGTCCAAAATAAAACTGCTAATTAAGTATCTTAGTTTCATAGAGAGCTTCCTGCCACTAAGGAGGAAAGGCCTTGTCACCCTCCATCTCCTTTGCTGATCTGCATCTCAAACCCACTTTCCTGCCAAGTCTGTTGTTCTAAAGAGGCAGTGTTTAGAATCCACAGTGATAGTTCACACAAATACAAGAGGAAAAAACGATGTTTTCAGCCAGCAGGTAGAATGGGTTCTAGAATGGTAGGGATTGGAAGGGACCTCTGGGGATTGAGTCCAACACCCTGCCAGCATAGGAACACCCAGGGCAGGCCACACAGGAACAGATCCAAATGGGTTTTGAAAGTCTCTAGAGAAGGAGACTCCACAACCTCCTTGGGCAGCCTGTTCCAGGGCTCTGTCACCCTCACAGGAAAGAAGTTTTCCTCATGTGGAGATGGACCTTCCTGTGTTTCACCTCGCTACCATTACCTCTTGCCCTATCACAGGGCAAAACTGAAAAGAGAATGGCTCCTACTTGACACCCACCCTTCAGATATTTGCAAACATTTATAAGATCCCCTCTCAGTCTTCTGCAGACTAAACAGTCCCAAGTCTCTCAGCCTTTCCTCAGAAGAGAGATGTTCCAGTCCATCATCTTCGTAGCTCTGTTGGACTCTCTCCAGTATTCCTCTGTCCCCCCTTAAACTGAGGAGACCAGAACTGGATGCAATACTCCAGCTGTGGTCTCACTAGGGCCAAGTAGAGGGGGAGGAGAACTTCTGTTGACCTCCTGGCCACACTCTTCTTTATGCACCTCAGGATACCACTGGCCTTTCTGGCCACAAGGACACATTGCTGTCCCATGCATAACTTATTGGCCATCAGGACTCCAAGGTCCCTCTCCATGGAGCTGCTTTCCAGTGGGTCTACCTCTAACCTGTACATGGTAGCGTTCCTCCCCAGGTGTAGGACTCTACACTTATCTTTGTTGAACTTCATTAGGTTTGCCTTTGCCCAGTTCTCCACTCTGTCTAGATGTCACCACAGCTTTCTGGGGTATCCAGTCACTCCTCCCAGTTTAGTATCATCGGCAATGGGAGGGTCTGTGATGTTACATCTCTGGTGAGACCATTAAGACTCAAGGCGAAATAAGAAGACTGCATCACTGTGGTTTCACTTGCAACAGCCATCGCTAACAGTAGCGTGGCACTGAGATAAGAACCCCTCTTCAGATGGCATGGAAGTGTTTTTGCAAGCTGTGTCAGTTGTTGGACATAGCTTGGACACTTAGTGTCTTACTTAATAGGCAAATAGTTACCACTAAAAAAAAAATCTAATCCATCACACACGCCCATCTAAGGCTACCATTTCATTAGGTCTGGGGCTGTTGCTATTGCTGAAGTCAGTATTTTTAAATAATGTGACATGGAACAAGCTTCTCCTCTTAAAGGTTTCATGCTTCTGTATTTTTCAGAAGCAAGCATGAGGGTGATATAACCAAAAGTTCTTTCACACTAGTTCTGTACAGCCTGAAAACCTGTTAAGGCAAACAAAAAGCAGATACAGAGAGACTAGTTTAATATCTTTATGATCAGCAGGTTTTGTGAAACTCAGCTGAATCAAGAGCAAACACTAGGAATGCTTAGAGAGCATGAGAAAAGTGGTATTCACGCTGCAGCTTCACATTCTGTAAAACCAGAACTTGGGTTTCACAGCAACTTGAAGGATCTGAACCTATGTTGGCTGAGCTGTATATTAAACTACCCTATCAAGTAATTTTAAATAACTCTTACCCTTTCTAACATCCCAACAATGTACTTAGTATCAGAAAAAGGTCCTATTTCTTCATGACATCTTCCATAAACAATAGCCAGTGCTTGCAGACATAAGCATTTCATATTCACTTTTGGGGTAAGCAAGAAACGATGGTAGAGCTCATTGAAGAATTCATACCTAAGAAAGAGATAAGATTTTAGAGAAGAGAACAAACAGACCTTGGGAATAAGATAGGATTTTAATAATGTCTCACGATCTTTTGATTGCTCCACTTTCTTCTGCTTCATCTTCCTCCAGCAGCAATCTTAAATAATAATCCCCTATTTTTATTTCCTCAGAAAGGCACTCATATTTTACCTGTAACACAGAACAAGTTAACTGAAAATATTGTTTCTCATTAGTTTTTTTCTTACATGGACAATACGGTACTTGCGTGCATCCATAAACTCAACAAGGTTGGCAACCCCTCCTACAGTCTGAAGATTGACATCTGAAAGTTTGCTGTTAAAGAAGCACATATCTACAAAATATACTCCATAAGCTATTGCTGCTCCCCAGAACAAATGAAGTTTCTCATCTTCCAGCCTTTAAGTAACTTGTTTCTAATAACAGCTGGCTTTATTAACTAAACTTGGTTAATACACAACATACCTGGTGACTCAAGCTTTAATAAGTAGTTATTCCATAGCAAAGTATTTCACTCAGTGTTACTACTCTGAAACACAAGCATGACTTAATTACTAATTATACTTGCTCTTACACTGGGTAAGCAAAGCCTAGAGGCATCAGTACACAAAACAAGAAGCTGAAATGAAATTGCACAATGAGAGTCATCATTAACTTCAGAGTGACTACATTAAACTTCACCACATGCCTCGATGCTCTGTGGTTATACGTATTTGGAAAGCACCTCACTTGGAGGTACCTCTAACATCCCACAAAAGCCTCTCTCTGCAAAGTTTGCAGACCACCATCATGAGGTCACAGTTATCTACAGATTTGACCACAGACATCCCACTAACTAGTACACTTCCAGTGCAATCTCAAGCCACCATCTCCCTTAGCGAAGGGACAGGTTCTGCAGCTGACAGAAGCCTTTGTCACCACTACATAGTTAGTTCAAATACTTACGGTGTAGCCTGATGAAGTATTCAGTTTAAATATTTAAAAGCAGATCTGAGACAGCAGCTGTTCAAAGATGATGTTACAGAAGCCCCCTCAAGCCTGTGCCAAAGTATCCTGGGCTGTAACTGCAAGAACACCAGTGATCCTTCCAGCAGCATGAGCCACACAGGAGTGCAGGTAGGAAGTGTCTATTACTACTTTTCATATCTGTACTTTTGATTCTTCCCCAGGTCACACCTTTGAAGTACAGAGAGAGCTGGGATAGCAGAAACTGTGCTGCCCAGAAGTCCTGTGCATGACCCATACCTGAAGAAAACTTAACCTAAATGCCAGTGCAAGAAATACCTATGCAATCCCAAACTTAGCTATTCTCTGCATCAAAGTAAATAGCATTCTGTAGCTGTGTGATACAGAGGAGTTGCATACATAAAATAGTTCCTTTTCCTAAATCATTAGACTGATGTCTTGGAATTCTGATTGGCCAGAGTAGCCACTGAGAATTCCTCAAAAGCAGAGTTGACTTGTTTCACCATAGTCCTCTGCTCAGATTTCAGCTAGAAAGCTGTACTGGAACAAGGCTGGCATGGGGAATAGCTAAGAATATCTTACAGCTGAATTACAAGCATGGCCCTGATCCACTTTAGCCTCACACATTAAATAAAAACGCGTGGAACTGTAACACTACTGGAGATAGGAGTACAAAAAGTGTCTATTAGCACATTACTTGAAAACATCTTGCAAGTTGTTTTGAGAAAGCCAATTAGGAACAAAACAATTGCTTTGCAGAAGCCTGAAAGGCTATTTTGACTTTAGCTATTGCTGTTCCCAGGGTGTGAGAACAGTGTCCTCAATCTACGATGTAGAGAGCAACGACGTGGTTTAGACATGTAATAACCTATTTGTGGTTTGGCAGACCAGTATTTAACAGCCTTAGGATCACCAAGACATGATGGAGGCTGGACCTGATGATTTTGGAAGTCTATTGCAGCCTCAGAAATTCTGTGAAATAAAGACAAGGAGCTTGCTATCACTAAGAAGTGACTTGGGAAACTACCCAAAACAAAGCTGATGAAGCACATTCAAAAATGAGCATGACTTATCTTGAAAGCAATACAATACCAACTCTTATCTTTTCCTCTCAATTCAATAATACATCAAGGGTTCTGATCAATCATTCATCTCTACAGGGTTGTCAGGCTGAGGAGGCTTCCGTTTTGTAGAGTGACACTGGACAGCAGCACCTGTCCATAGCTTCAAGACTTAGCCATTTATTCCATAGCCCCAGAAAACTTCTAGGTTGCAGTCAGGGATTATCAACACAAGATTCACTCATGTAGTTACGAGACAGAAGAGAGACACTTTAAGCAGATATTTTACAGATGCAGTTTCTCGTACCTCAAACTCCTGATGGTTCCATGAGATAACATTAGCACTACCAAGTTCTCTATCAATATTAAATGCTCTCATCTCTGACTCAAGAGTATCTCTCAATTCTTCCCGGGTTTTGAAGTTCCAAATTAAGTTTGATCTAGCATGATCCTGAAGGAATCTAAGAAAGAAATTACATCGTTTAAACCACTCAGAACATTATCTGTAAAACAGACAAGACAGCTTATGGAATTTCCTCAAGTTTGCTCTCAGAATTTGTTGAGCAGTCATGTTAAATGGATTAATAAAGCTTAACATCCCTCGCCAAAATGCTAATATCTTTTTTTTATTTTCAGATGGCGAGGCTTCCCTTCTAAACTCCAACAGCTGTAAGAACTCACAGGTAAGCGAGCTGCAATTCTGACCCATGACACTATTTAAAATACTGCATCCATGTGTTTCCTCTTTGACGGCCTTAAGCTCATTTTTATTCCAGTTCAAGTTAACCTGTAAACTACTCAATGTTTTGACACATCAACACACTGCAATGATTTTCAATGCTACTGGGCTTAGTCTTCAATACCATGCAGATCTGCACCTGCAGTTGCTTGCTCTTCTTTTGAGTCAAGGGGGGAAAAAAGCCAAACAAACACAAAAAGGATGTAGTTCACAGTAACATCTCAGAATCTTTCCAAACTCCCCCCTTTCCTAAATATAAGTTAAGTCCTTAAGTATACCTTAGGATTTAATCTTAAAGTTGCTGTTACAAAAACACTTGCACTGTTTCAAGGCAGGAAGAAATTGGAATCAAGCCACAGCAACTCAGAAGATATTAACAAAATATCCAGCTAGGTAATAACTTGTATCTGAGACCACCACATTAATCTTAGAATTTTACCTGTAATAGAAGAGATCCCAGTTTGCTTCTATTTTTATTCTTTGGCGTCGTTTCCTTAATATCACTGGCTTTTGAATAATGTTCTGCAATAGAGCCCAATTTAAGAAGTTAAATTGAAACAGATACTCCCGATTTTCCCCTTTTAAAATAAGCTGGGCTTTTTCTCCTTTGAAAGCCACACTAAGTTAAGCCTTATTAACAAGCTATCCTTCTCTAGCAAGTAGTAGCAACAGACTTTCACAAGTATTATTTGCACCAAGTTAAATCATGCCAGAGAAACTTTCAGCTGTTCAAAGTCAGTCATTTTGAAGCAAGTTATCCCTGAGAAAAGCTTAGTTCCCATCACCATAAGCACTGATCAGCTCCAAAGTTGATGGAGGGGAAATCCCACCACAAGAATGGTTTGCTCTTGAGGAAATAACTACAGCAAGTCACAGAAGTGAGCCACAAACCTGACTCAGCCACTGAAAGGTTCCCTAGTTTGATCAGGCATCAAACACGTTACTCTACAAGAGGTACCACATGCAAGCAGCAGCCTGAGCAACACAATCCACACAGGTGGCAGATACAGACTCACCATATTGTTTCTGTCCTGATTGTGATGGAAAGTTGGAAGAAAAAAGAAAAGGTACATTTAACAAGCCACAGCCACTAAAGTAATTCAAAGTGGTAATACCAACCTTTCTACTACCTTTACCAAGCTACATTGGCATACATCACTGAAATTATACAGCTCAACTCCATACAGAAAAAATATTATTTAAACTCAATATCTAGACAAGATGTCTGAAGTGAACTTTGCCCTTCCACTATCATTTTCTACAGCTCTCCATGAATGCTTCCTTTTGAACCTAGCTCATCCTTAGTCCAGAAATATTACCTGTCAAAATGCTGTGCCACAGTCTACATCAAAGGAGCTACACTTTACCAAGTTAAGGTTTTGTTAGATTAAAGCTTATTGTTACACAAGATCAAGTACAACAACAAGCATTTTCAGTACTCTGCATCGCACTGCTCTTTCACCCTTCCCCCTGTATATAATAGTTCGGTTTATTTCCAGAATGCACAAAACCAAGGTTAATCAGGAGACTAAAGAAAGCTAAGGGAAACACCTCAGTCTGAAGGGTTTGTCAAACAGAACATGACAATAAAATTGAAGGAAAAAGGCTAACAGTAAGAACTCAAGCAGTGCTTGAGCTGTCCTCTTACAGTAAAATGTCACTTTTATCACTTCAGTATTAACCATGGGTTTATGTATAGTCCTAGGTTGCAATTTAAGCACCAAGACACCTATATTCAAGGTAACACTCAGCTTCTTCATCAGGGTCCATAACTGGTGTATCACTAGCATGGAGTACATAATCTTGGATGCAAAGAATGTTCGTAGTTTCTTCCAAATGTAGTTTAGAAGCTACAAAAATCTGAATTTCCTGTTCTCTTGTATAATTCTCTCGGAAGAAATGCACATAAGATGCAGGCCAGTTTGATAAGGTTGGCTCGAGCAAGAATGATCTAAAGCTTAATCTGTAAGCTGAAGGAACCCATTTGCCTACTTTATGTTCTCCCTGGAATCCATTTCCAACCCAAGATGAAGTGCAGTAAGAGGAAGAGTTTGCAGAAAGGAAGCAAAACTATGAAGTCTCTCACATTCCCACACTTTTATTGCTGTCAGACTTCCTCTGATTTCATGGAGTGGTAGCTGTTCCTCTCTACACTTAGTCAAGCTGCTGTAACTAAGCTTTTGAAATGAAGTTACCTCTTTTTGCGCTATGCCCATTCTATCTCTCCAGTGCATCAAGACCAGATCCACCTTCTCTTTGGCAAATTTTTCAACTTCCTTTGCAGCTTTTCCAGCCAGTCTCTGCCACTCCGGCACCTTATTGAACTTGCCATACTGATCCTGCAGGATAGATCCTATTAGTTATCTGCAGCTGCAGGTTTATCAGCATGTCCACAATGCAACAGTCAAGTTGCATTAGAAGCATCACTAAGATCATACATCTATACAGTGGCAGATATACGCCAGTCACATGTACTTACAGTTGCAATTTTTAGGTTATCTCTGATGTGCATCCTATCAGCATCTTTTTCAGGAACAGGATCAGCACTGTCAAGGTATGCCAGCAAACCTGGTGGCTAAGAACATTCAAAAGCAGTGTAAACACACATAGTGGCTTCTGTTCTGTTAGCCACACATTAGGTAACAAGATAATTTTATTACATTAGAGATATCAAAAGTGATCATGCATTCTAAAGCAAATATGTAAAGCTATAGCAGCTTTTTGCTTTTATTAGAGAAATGCCACAATGCAACAGAACAATTCAACAGTGGCACGTAATGAGCCTCAATACAGCAGAGCTCTTGCATATATCCCCATTTCTTAAAGGAGCACTTAAAGCTGACGACTACAGAAAGAAAAGGGTTGATCCCACACAGTACTGAAGGGGATGAACACTGGAACACTAAAGTCCATCCGTATCCTCTGATACGGACTGGATGTTGCACATGACATTAGAGGCGAGATAATCTCAACTGAGTAAGCTTTCTGGAAGGCAGTGACCCAGCTCAGGACAGTTTGATCTGCTAAAACCAAAAAAGATATTCCTATTTTAAAAAATAGTATTTTTCAATATTTAGTAACTTCTTACAACACTGAAGTAACTTAAGAAAGGACCTTTCAGGAGACTGTAAAGGAGAAGGAAGAGAGAAACCATCAGCCAGTATATACATTTAACTATAAGCACATAACAAAGTTGGACAGCAGACAACTGATGCCTTAATTTCTAACTGGCACTAAGCATCAGAGACTCTGCTTACTATGTCTCCCACATTTTTTTGTCCCTTTAATAAAAAAAAATAATGAAGTCAGACACCTTATTGTGTCATACAACATTTAAGAGTGGCAGGAAAGTAACAGAATACTTCAAGAATCCAAAATGTTTTGTACTAGCCATCAATATCCCTCTACATAGCAAATGCCAGACCACTCACCTCCCATGCTAGATCTCCCTCTCAGAGATGAAAGGGGATACATCTGCTGGATAGACTATCCCAAATTTTCTAACACTGCAAGCTCTTGGATTTTATTCTTTCCTTACTCCACACCCCTTTTTTACTCACCAAAATACGTTTCAACAAATTCATAGCAGTTTTGTTCTCAGCTGTCCAGAGGCCAACCAAATGTCTACTTAACTGCCTGAAAAAGCCATGAAAATTAACAAGCTGCAAGTTAGCAATTGAAACAGATTTTTAAACCACTAAGCTGACACCCTTACCATGCTGGTGAAATGAAGATGAGCAAGAGCTCCGTGCTCTTCAGTGGTTAAGAGCACAAAGCATTATATTGTTCCAGTTCAAGTATATGCTTTGCATGCTTTTAAGTGTCGCCTTTAAGAAGTTCCAGTGAAGTTAGTGGAACAGTAGCAGCACATGCTTTTTGATCTAGACCTCAAAAGAACACTTGAGCAATAGAGCAGAAACTAGTCATCTAATAGCCAGTTTATCTAGTCAATCAAGTTATAGTTAGAGTCTAGAAGCCAACAAGAATTGTTAGCTGCTCCACTATCAGCTCTCCATCAGTTATGGGCAGGAAAGCCTTTTTAGGAGCCTGCCTTCTATACCAACTGATGCTTTTTGCCGACATTTATCACTAGGGTTCTGCTGCACTGAATCACTGCTTACAAGTACATCCTAATGAACAGTAGGACAGAGCTCTCCCAGCTGGCACATAGTGGCAACAAGTTCCACTTGTCACTACATTGCTTAGCAATTGTTTAAGTACTGGAGGAAAAGGCAGCTAAGACTTCTATAGTCTTGTATTCGGGTAGAAATCACCGAATTATTGCTGCTCCTCCACAACATACCCTCCGGCCCTGTCTCAGAGCTCAAGTTCTACTGACTGCTGGATTCAAGGACTGATTCTGTATGAGGAAATGTCTCCAGAGCACAGACAGGATGGCTGACCTAACTGCATGCAAGGTGGCTGAGGACATATATAGTTATATAATGCAAGCTGAACCTTTTTACAAGTTTCAGAACTTCTACTTGCCTTTTCCTTCCCTGAATATTTTCAGGGAAAAAAAAAGTTGAGCTTTAATGAGTAACCAACCCAAGCCCCATTTTAGCAAAAAATAAAGGTTTATTAAGCAGCTGCAGTCTCAGATGAAGCTTGCACTACTTAAACATACTAGCTGAGGAAAATTTTCTCCTCAAGATGTGCAAGTTTTCTTCCCTGATCTCCCGATGTTTCTAATTTTAGCTAGGCCATTACTTAGACTTTAAAACATGATATATCAAGTGAGACTGACATACCTATTTGTAAGCATCCTCTGATCTGTGCTTATTGTAAACATAGCAGTGTGCAAGTGACGAGGTAAGGCACCTTCACTGAGGGCAAGATCTTGCATTTTGGTAGCAATCTCTTTGTCTCCTTCCTTTGGAAACAGGGCAAGATGATTACTACAGAAAGAATCTTAGTTAAGCTGCTTTTATCTTACTCTACAGTTCCAAGGCCTTCTTGACCATCAATTCTGTCAGCTAATATCCAAAATCCAGAAGCTATAGGATGATGGGCTTTAAAGGCAAGTTCTCAACAGCAACTGATCCAAGTTGCAGTACAGCCACAGACCTTATATTGATACTTGTATCCACAAGAAAAGTAACTGGATAGGCTAAGATGCACATCTCCCATCACAGATAAGGAGGTTGGTAGTACATTTACAAGTACCATTTCCACACTGCAATTGCAAATTAGAGATAAACAAAGAATGACAGCCACAAATTGCTTGTTGACTGACTTAGGTCAACAGTACCCACTTAATAACAACAGGTGTTGCTTGGTGTAAATAGCCACATAGATAACACTGTCTCGGTTGAGATACATTAACTGTAATGAATTATTAAGAAAAAACTTTTGCTGCATTTTTACTTGCTCACCTCCCACCATAGTTCAAGTGATGGGATTCAGAATAAGCAGCATAGCAACTTTTAGCTAATGTCAACAGGTATATCAGTGGAAATTTGCAACTTTATAAAACCTCTATTTCAAGTGTTCGTTCACTTCCATTCCAAGAAAGTACTAGATGCATTTCAGATGTATGAGACATTGATACAGTGAGGCACTAATTTAAGCCCTGAATTTCAACATAGGAAGCGTCGAGAGTCAGTCAGCAAGATCATCTTGCAACAATCACGAACAGCCCTTGAGAAGTATGGACTTGGCCCATACATCATGTGGTATGGAAACTATCAAAGCCAGATCATTCTTTGTTGAATCAGAAAGAACAGAGACTGACATCACTAGTCTGCTCTGGGACACTACTGACTGCTAATCCCAGTCCCATTCCATCTGGCAACGCATCCCAGGAAGTATGGCCTCTCCTCCTTGACAGACACTCTTCAACATGCAGGAGAAGGCCGGTGGCTCTGGGGTATGTGGCTGAGCTACATACAACATTAACAGCCAGATCTTGACTGCAGTATGAAAACATGCAAGGAGCTGCCTAACGTCCCAACTCACATGCCTGCCAAACCCCCAAGTGTAAGGTAAAGCAAGTTGCTATATTAGACCACTCACAATTAAGCAGGTGTTCTGTTCCTCCCCCTCCCACTCCCCCACCCCCAGGAGAAGCTAAAATGATAAAACTTCTACTTCCAAAATAGACAGTATGTTTTTAGTGTGCTATCCCAGGGAACACTGATATATCTCACCTCTATTATTGCCTTCATTACCAAACCTGCTCCTTTCACAATTGCCATGGAAGGGTGCTAAAATAGAATGGTGACAAAATAGTTATCCAAGTGCAAAATTTGAGGATTAGATCATCTGTGATTCAGCATCCTTAACTCATCTAAATGGCTGTGCTACCTCCAGTTCTGGACAAGAGTTAGTGTTTCAGTTTTATGAAATCTAGCCCCAGAAAGAGTTGTTCTCTTATACCATTAAACAAGAATCCATCATGCAGCTATCAGGTGGCCTTGGTCCTGAACAGCAGAAGGTACCAGAGAAGCTGGATTAATGCTGGGGAAGCCATCTGACAAGCTGACTAACCAAGCAGCAGAGGAGCATACTGTTTTTACAGAAAAGTACGCATCAACATTTTAACTAAAAATCCTAGAATTCTTACAGGTTTACTATTGAAGAGCATGTCACTCTTAACTCTCCTTAACCAGGACAGAAGCAAAAAAGTGGCAGATTCTCCAAGGAGAGGAAGATTCAAGCATCTGCTGAATCTAGCTTAATATTTAAGTGGTATTTTAAAGTGTTTTTAAACAGTCTACTCTACAATAACTTGTCATGTCCTTCTCTATAGAGTAACCATCTCAGTCTGATGCCTGAAGGCAAAGCAATAGGTCACTATAAAAAAAAAAACACTTAAGTAGGAAAGTTTTAAGCACATTAACCACCTGAACAGTAGACAAATTTCTTCCAGAAGAGTAAGAAAAAGGTTCATTCACTGTCTACCTAAGGACCCTAGTAATAGTAAAAAGAAGTCTTACCTGAAAGAGCTTAAATAGGGTTCTTCCATTAGATGCCACCATTTCCAACAACATGTCAAACTGCTGCCCCTCAGTAGTCTCACTATATGGAGCACACAGGGCAAATGTCAGAAAGTCCAGAAGTGAACTAATTACTAGGGCACCTGTCCCATGATCCTGAAATGAAGACGACAGGTATGTAATACACATCACAGAATGGTGTGGGTTGGAAGCGACCTTTAAGATCATCTAGTTCCAACCCCTGAACAGATACAGCACTTCTCCCTGGCCTAAGATAAGTATGTATAGGAGCTTTGCTCAGTACTCATGATGCTGTAGGAGCTCTTGCCTGTCATACCATGAAGTAGTCTGCAAACTGAAGTTACAAGTTTAACATACACCATCACTCTGACAATGGCAATAGTCAGGTGAAAGTGTTGGCTCCTACAGCATACTGAAGATCTGTGACCTCATACTGGTGTGCTGCAAATTACTTTTTCTAATTTTAATCCCATAAGCACCAGATTATGCTATACTTTTAGTTAGAGAGAACACGCAGTTTCTGTATTAAATATGCGGATATTTGTTGGAGGACACCCGAGTTCTGCAGTACAGGCAGCTCATTTTTAACTTGTCAAGACCCAGACCTGTTCAGAACAGGCTTCAGTGCCAGGCACAGCTGTATTTCTGCACTCTGACTGCAGTACAAACACAAATCAGCAACACACAAGCGTGACAGAATTGTTTCAATAGCAGTTAGGAAAAAAACTTAAAGACATTATCTGTTTTCAGAATCTGACTTACCACATGGGAATTGAATTTCTCTAGCAGATTTTCTAGAAACTTCTTCGAAGAAAGAAGGGAAGCTTTGTTCAGCTGCTCCTGCCTCAAGTCATAGTCATCATGCATGGGCTATAAAAAGAACCAAGAGTATTCACTAAGCAGTCACATTTCAACCCACAGTTCTTAACCAAAGCCATAGTCTGAACCCACAAATAAGACATACTACTTCACATTCAGCAGGATATCACTGCACAACAATATTTAATGTTTGAGCACATTGCAAGGTGAGGGGCAGCCCCCATTTCTGTATCTTTCAGTCAACCGAAGTTCACATATTCCAAAGTGATAGAATCTCCAGCTGAATACTTACACACATGAGAGCACACAGCATGTCAATAGAGGCATGGGTTACTCCATCATTGTTCCTTTTCAGGGCTTTCACGACCTTCACTCCTAACCGTTCTCGAAATCTTTTGAAAGGAAAGTAAAACCACTGTGATTAGAAAGGAAACTGAAATCTTAGTTTTAAGACAAGAGTCTAGTCAGGAACCAAAAGCAGCCTCCTCCCATTTCATTTAGCAAGACAGTACCTTGACATTTACATACATTTAAGATTCCTCAGCAGGAAAACATTGACTTCATTGTTAATGCCAAGAACATATTTTCCAGAACAAAGACACTTCTGTAGTTACAAGATAGTGATATGCCACAGTTGACACAAAAGCCTCATGACAGCCTCGTACGACCAGAAGCAGTTGCATAGAGCCTTCCACTCTTTCAGAAGTAAGGCTTAACTCCCATTCTGAGCTTTAAAGACAAGTTATCATCAAAACCTCAAGAGCTCTTTTGCACCTACTACTTTCAAGCGTGAAGAGACTTCTCACTTACTTTGGAAGCTGTGTGAAGGCAAGGAAGCCTGCTTTTGAAGCCACGAGGCGTCTTACTGCTTGGAACTGGCTTTCAAGCTCTGCGTTAGATGCTGCAATATCTCCCTCTTGTGAAAGCAATGCTGTTATGGCATTATTAATGAGTTTCTCCTTGTTTTCTGAGAAGAGACCCTGGTTAAGAAATAACAATTATTAGTATCTTTATGCATCAACAACATCTTAATAAGATAGGCACAGGATTTATTCTTACATCTTGTGTAACTGCATGTAGTACCCCACTGTAGGAAATGTTAGCATTGAACCGGAACACAGCATCTGCAAAGTTGCCATCTGGAAGAAGAGATAACAAAAGTTAAGTGCACAGCACTTGACTAAATACCTGGATGCTTTAAAAAGCATTGTAAAAACATGTAATAAGCATTAGCTTACTTGGAGGAGCTGCCAAAAACCTCAGATGAAGGCTCTCTACTTCTTCATCTACAGGCATACTGAGTAATCCCCACCGCTGGCCTTTGTGTGTGGAGGTCATTTTCACACAGACATCTCTATTACCAGAAGCTCTCACTCCATCCAACAAGCTGGCCAGGAGAGAATCTCTGGGTTGGGAGAAAAACATACAAATACAATTTAGATCAGAAAAGTGATGCCAAAGAACCAAGTTCTAAGACAAATATGCAAAGAAAAAAAAAATATAAGCACAGGATGAAAGGCAGCAATACTTAGAACTTCTTACTAACAGTGATGCTAACAGCTCCACCTCTGGAGGAAGTCACTAACTTGCAGGTGTTCCTGTATTCATGCAAGATGTCCTACCCCTAGCAGAGCCAACTGCAGCCTTTCACTGAAGGGCTCAACTCTGGATTATCCATTAATGAGTTAAACATGTTGTGAACCGACTCCTCCCTGGGCTGTCAGCAAGGCCTCACTTAGCAGGATCAGGCTGCATTACAGCTGCAAGCAGACTCAGGGTTTTAAATAGAATCAACTAATACTATCTCAAGCAGACACCTCAAAGGGTTTACAGACTGCCCATTTCCATATCACTTAAGTTGTGCTTTCTTCCCTTGTCTCAGGTACACTGTTTAACCAAGTCCAACACAGAACAGCATACATGCCCGATACCCTGATGTGTTTCAGAAAACTTCTGGACAGGTTTGTATAAAAAACTCGGGTGAAGGTAAAGGGGAGGGATGTAGCTCCTGTAGCAAACCCTGATTTGTAAGTGGCAGACCACTAGAAAAGCAAGGCTTTGAGTTAACACTTTCAAGGGTCAGTGTTTATGGAAGCTGCAGAATTTGAAGCACTACAATGATGACTCCCATTTGAATCTATAACCCACAGGAGCTCCAGTTACCTTTCTGTTGAAGAGTATTTCCGAATTTGTCCTTTGATAAATTCAATGGTAAAAAGCTGGGGGTTTTCACAGTCACATACTATTGCAAACACCTAAAAATAAAAGATCACATTCATGAAGCAGTGTTAGTTATCTACTCTACAAGTTACAGCCATTTTATGTATACTATCAAATTCCTACTTTTGTCTTTTAGAGCTTCTGTCTGAAGAAGTGGTAAGGAGCAAGGTTGCCTCTTACCTCGCCTAAAGGCTTCAAAGTTGCAATGTTATAGGTAGCTGGATCCCGCTCAACTAAGCAAGCTTCTGTAAGAGCCAGTACTCTCTTCACAGGTTCCTTACAAAAAAAAAAGGCACATTAGGAAAGATTTCTTAGTACTTAAGAACCACCAAGTCAGTTCAGTTTGATACTCTTACCAAGTGTCTAGGTGTTATTTTTTGAACAATGAACTCTGCTAAAGATGTTACAGATTCATCGTTGCTGTATTTTCCAAAGCGAAGATTCAAGTATTGCTCAAATTCTAGGGATTCTTTCCTTATCCGCAGAGAAATACCTATGAAGTTGCCAGCATGCTCTATTGCACTTTTGATAATTTCCTCCCTCTGCTCAGAAGCAAACAGGTGCTGCAAAATTTGACAGGAAAAAAACAAAGAAAATATGACCTAGCTCAAACAATCACAGTTCCATAAATAATCCTCCACTATATACCTAACAGTAGGGAATCTTCCCAGTGGCTGGCTTGCCTTGGCTAAGTGCATGGTATAAAGTGAAAAAGTATTTATGACACAAGACCCACCATTAAGTTTACATTTGCCTCTCAAAAGAAAAAAAAAAATTCTACAGCAGCTATAGCTATCTCAGTCACTACTAGCAATGTTTAGGAATTAATTCATGGTTACTAATGTAAAGTTCCATTATGGCTACTCACAAAAGAGTTCACAGAAATCCTTTTAAGGTTTTGAAACCACCATTCCACTGCAGTATTTCCCAAGGAAAGCTGCTGGATAGTAGATGACAGACCTCCAAAGGAAGCAGTGCCACTGACCAATGTATTTCTGAATTGAGTGCCCCCATCAGTAGGTCAGTAATTACTAAAGCTGCCTGTCACTTCTGTAACTGTTGGAATGTCAGAAAATGCCATGTCCACATCACATTCATATTCACTACCCAAATATAAATAACAAGGTATTTTATGCTCTGTAGTTTTTAAACATGCAATAAGCATAAAAAACAACCCACATATCACTCTAAAATGTTTTAACTACTTCTCTGTGGCAGAGAGGTCTTAAAACCTGCCTGCAAGCCTTGAAGCTCCATAGCTACATCCCAAAGGTGCACATACTTGTATGGTCAAATTATGTCGAAGCTTCATCATCCAATAGGCAGTTATAAATATCCCAAGCACCTTAGCAAGATTTTTTTTTTGTTTAGTACTCACCAATCTACTAAACCCTCCATAGAGGATACAGAAGCCTCCCTGATAGCCAGTAATATCAACAAAGCCTTCGATGTTTCTGTAGTCATAGGAGCACAGGACTTTATTTGTTGAAGGATCAATTTGGTCAATACCTCCAGGAGTCACTTCCAAAATCACAGATTTCCTTGTATCACTCCAGTGATGTTTATAGCAGTTATACCTCTGCAGAGAGATAATTTTAGACATCTACGTGCACACCCCTTTACTACATAGCAATAGTTCTTTTCCAGTCTACTAAGGAACAAAGTTCAAAATTGTATCATTTCCCTTAATGCTCTTATTGATGTTAAAAGAACACCGAATCTGACAAGGAAGTCACAATGCACTTTGCAAAGTCACAGTGCATTTTGGAGACCAGCAATCCCAAAACAGACACTCCAGCAGGGACTAGGCTTCTCTGCAGCAGGTGGTCTACATACAATGTGCACTGTGCTTAGACAAGGAAGTTGCTATTGATAAGCTGAACAACAGCTTCTGATGCAAACTAAAGTAAGGCAAACTTATCACTAGAAGGCATTTTTTTCATCTCCAGCGTCATATTCCATTACAGACAGATTTACTGAAGACATCAAAAGTCAGAGGTCTGTTCTAAGCTAGAGTAAGCAAGTGGGACCCCAATATTCCAGAAGTGGTAGCAAGGCAGCTCTGTATACTGCCTTGCTAATTTATAACCAAGATTCAGTAAATGGCAATCTTGTCTGAAATCTGACCTACAAAAATCCTCCTGGGAAAAAGTATTCCCACACCAAGCATTCAGGATATTATGCAGAAAACTATTCAGGGTTAAAAAGTGCTGGAAGTAATAAATATTGAATAATGAAACAAAACTTATGTTTTTTTTCCTTCTTTCCAAACAGCTCTTCATTTCAGCAGCAACATTCAGAGTAGCTAGACATACCACTACAGGGTATGTGAAGCTCCATAGCCACATCCCAAAGATGCACATACTTGAGTGAAGAGAACTCAAATATTCTGTTGAAAAGGTTCCCATTGCTTTTGAAGAAACTCTTAATTTTCTCTTCTTAAAGCAAGACTTCAGATCCACATTTCCAAAAGCTATTTTAGGTACAGCATTCAGCATAAGCATAACATACATGAACAAAGTAGAAGTTTAAGTCTTTAGATCACTTCATTATACTGTACATGATCCAGACAAGCCAGGCACTTACCCGTCCTGTGATTTTTCCTTCTGCGAAGTCTGTTCTGAATCTCTGTTTTTAAAGAAGTTAACCGTGAATGAATGCAAATAATATAGAAAATCTACCCAGAAAGTCTACATTAAAGTTGACTCTGTATCAAGGTGTTTGAGTTAAGCCTCCTTGAAGGCTCACCATTCTGCTGCAGCTGAATATATTCTGTACTTGTAGCTTTACTCACTATTTAAGAGCCATGGAATGGTTTGGAAGGATCATGCACTAGCTACTGAAATGACACTAGATCAAGCTCATTAACTTAACAGCTGAAAAGACAACTTGCTTTCCTAAAGCTACCACAAATGGTTATGATAAGCAAGTACTTACTGCTTGCTTAAAAAAAAAAAAAAAGTATTATCTTACCAGTGCCTCTGTAAGGAGTTCTGTTCTGTGCTCTGTGGAAAACTTAAGAGTTTCAGACTTTTTCCCACTCCCTTTGCGAAAAGTGAGGCTAAATTCTGTTCCTTGTCCTCTTCCAACAGGGGAAATACTACAGATATCTCCATAAGGCCACTAGACAAATGAAAGTAATTAGATCATACTGTTAGTCCTTTTAAACCTACAGCCTCAGTACCAGTAATAGCTGAGCTGCTGTTAAGACAGTAACCACTGTGCTACCTGACAGCTTGAACTTCAGCTTCTTATTTGATACTCTGCAAATAGGTGTCTCAACTGCCTTCAGGGACATCACCTTACAGTGATCACACTTAGCCCAGTTCATCCACAACAGCACACTCAAAAGCAAGCTATTACTTCATCAATATTAGTACAAAAACCTATTAAAAATAAAAACAAATAGCCTAAAAGTACAAAAGCCGCTGGATATTTATGGACTTAGTGAAAGCAACACCAGTTTTCTCCTGTGTATGCTCTCGCAGCAGCTCCATACCTTCTGGTTTGGACGAGATCTTGTCCCACTAGGCAGTTTCTGCAGACTGAATGCCACTATTGACTCTGGATGGTCAGCATAAATCAGAAGTCAAGTTCGGGAATGCTAATTACCTGATTTGTAACTTCTAGTGTGTTGGGATTGTATGTGGTGATGGCATGGGTTCCAACAGAAAAGACTCGCTTATACCTAAAACACAGAAGAGTGTTAGATTCTCCAGAAGTCGCAGAAAAGCCTGGCTAAACTGCAAAACTTAGGTTAAGAAGCTATATACAAGTCACTGTTAGGAAATGGCATTTTCTATTGTTAGCTTGAGTTCACCCTTCTATGTAACAGGAGCTTAACGTGTATCTCCAAATGGCACACAGAATACCACTAAAATCTATCTCCTTAGCCAATAACTTAGGAAGAGGTATGCATAAGTCAGGACCAGACTGTTGGAACTTGCACTGGAAGGTACTACCAGACCAGAATAAATTCTAAAGAGACTACATAGACAGCAAACACTGTGTAGTATCTGCAATACTTCAACGCATCTGTCTGAAGCTGTCTCAGACAGCAGCTGTAACATGAAGTAGTCCAACTTGCACACCTGGTCACAACACTAACAAGTCAGTGTTACTATGACCAAGACTTTTATTTTTTTTTTAGCTTGAGGAAAACTAAGACTACTAAGCTCAGAAAGACTGAAACTACTGAAGCTCATCAATACCACAGAGAGGTTAACTGTCACAGTGCTTAAAGAACAGCTGCAGCAAGAAAGTTACTTGCCTTTCAGGCATATCAAAAGCAACAGTGAAATTTAGATGCATCAAGTGCGAAACGGAAGCCCTACCATGGTTTCATTTCCTAGACAATCTTCAGAGCATATCCTGAATCAGCTCTTTATAGACAGGCTACTTACGTATTTCTGAATCAAAACGTGTCGCAACTTAAATAACCTGAGTCTGAAACAGCAGATTAGTAACACTAATCCCTTACTGCTTTTCCCAACTCCTTGTTCTGGGGTACCTCTATCTGGAAGCAGTCCTGCTCAGAAAGTCAAGCCAAACCTGAACCAGAGCCAGCTCTAGCAGGCATTCTCTGACCAAAGAAATAGGATCTGAACACAGATGCCTTTCTTGAACCAAATAAAAATACATTGGTTAGTTGTCCACATCATAACTGATTCAGCAAAGCAATTTCAGTTTCAGTTCTGGGTGAACTATGGGTTTGCTGGGGAAGAGCAGGATAGGATCAACCAGATGGCTGGCTAACTCATCTAGACATGGCATCAAGCAGCAGGTCATTTCTCCCCTCTTTCTGTGAATGCTCATGTTGCAGTCCTGTGGTGGTTTGACCTTGTCTGGACACCAGGTGCCCACCAAGCCACTCTATCACTCCCACCCTCCTC
>VWZY01002640.1:227297-272861 GCA_013399075.1 Chloroceryle aenea | reverse complement strand
AGGTGAGCTCCTCTGGGGCTCGTCAGTAGTCTCCCAAGTGACCAGCTCCGGGAGTCGCGGGCTCGGTGGCTCCGGGGTAGGGGCAACGACGGCATTGCTGATTTTCCCGCCTTCGGCCAGGTGCTGGTGTCACGCTTGTCACACCAGTAAGTAGCAAATGAGAGAGGTGCCTTAATTACGTACAAAATGTTAACGGCCTGTGGTCTCCTCGTTGAGAATGTACGTCATCGAGCCACGAAAGGCACATGGAACATTCAAAAACCTGAGTAGACTTACTAATCACGAGTATTATTTGTGTAATTGTAAAGATAGTGTTAAATCCCATCTGAAAGATGCTGCACCGCTTGTTCATGTGACTGACAAACCACCCTCCGAAATTCTGAGACTCTTACGCTCTCTGACAGCTTCCCATGTTCTGTACGAGACATAAGATTTCCCCAAAATATTGCAAACTACAACAGCATTACAACAGCTTGCCATGATCTCAAAATGCCTGAAGATTGACATAAGTAAATTGAAATATGACTCCTGTTGAAACATGTGAGGTTACCAAGCATTTCCTTTAACATAGCATTCTTGAAGTCTCCAAATGAACTGGGGAACAAATTGTAACTGGAACTAATTGTCTTGGAGAAGAGATTCAAATCACAGGCAGTATATCACTATTTTTAAAATCCTTCTCATTGTCTTATAAACTATCATTCATGTCTTACATTTTACGTAAGATATTTAAGTACTAATATGTCATTCTTTTGATAACTCTAGTCCTCTGAATCTGAGGCACTGAGGTAAAATATCACTAAAGGGAAAATAACATTACTCTGGGGAAGGTGATAAATTACTTTAGGTCACAGAGCTTTGAGGGGAAAAAAAAAATAAATGTTAACATACAAGGAACCACAGAAATCTAATTTCAGAGGGAGGTGATAGGATTCCAAAGAGTTTATTTGGCTGAGTGCACGGCAGAGTTTTTGGAGGGACTTGGAGGAATTTTTTTCTGTTTTTGCTGACTAGTTGGTTTGGAAGATTTTTTTTGTTCAAGGGGTTACATTTTATCTTAGTACTTTTTTTTGATGTAAATATAGGTAGGTAAAACACAGCAAGTAAAGTAACAGCTTGTTAGATGTTTATTATTTGAGACCAAAGAAAGGCATTTACATAATGAAACTGTTGTAACAAAGTAAGAATCAATATTTTCATAGCCAAATGTTAATCAGACAGCAAAGATTGTATTTCAGCATTTTTATGCATCTCAAGCTAGTATTTCAGTAATAAACTGTGTGTTTACCCATCTATTTTCCTTAAGACCACCTCTATTTTTTGGATGTGCTTTTGTGTAACCAATGATGTTAACTTTGGTTACAATGCTAAAGAATCATAAAAAGGAAGGAGGATAGCGATTAAGAGTGAGAAAATGCAAGAGAAAGTGGAATAATAATTTCAAAATTATTATTTAGAGAAAAAGCAAATATTGTGTCCAGTTCTGGGCCCCCCAGTTCAAGAGGGACATAGAACTGCTTGAGAGAGTCCAGCTCAGGGCCACAAAGATGATTAAGGGAATGGAACATGTCCCTCGTGAGGAAAGACTGAGGGAGATGGGGCTTTTTAGCCTGGAGAAAAGACTGAGGGGTGATTTGATCAATGCTTATAAATATATAAAGGGTGAGTGCCGGGAGGATGGAGCCAGGCTCTTCTTGGTGATGCCTGATGATAGGACAAGGGGTGGAAGCTGAGGCATAGGAAGTTTCACAGAAACATAAGGAGAAATTTTTTCACAGTGAGGGTGACAGACACTGGAACAGCCTGCCCAGGGGATTTGTGGAGTCTCCCTCTCTGGAGATGTTCAAGACCCACCTGGATGTGTTCCTGTGTGATCTGGTATAGGTGATCCTGCTCTGGCAGGGGGGTTGGACTGGATGATCTTTCGAGGTCCCTTCCAGCCCTTAACATTCTATGATTCTGTGAAAGGTATTTTTAGTAGTTTAGACAGGAAGTTATGGAAATGATATTGTGCAACATAGTAAAATATCTTTCAGAAATTACAGCAGATAAGAATTTCATAACTGTTAATTGTAAAGCCTGTGTGAAACTTTGTGTGCAGACAACAGCATTCTAGTTCTCTTGGTCATTTTTTTCTTGTGAGATGATACTACTGGATATTTTTAGAGATAAGAGGTTGTTTTTCTGGTTACCCAAAGGTTTGTGGAAAGCCTGGAATACATAAATTGTATTTTTAACAATTCAAATTTTGAAGTCTACAGTTTTATTATTATAAGCTACTATAAAGAAGGTGAACAAAATCCTCCCTCTACTAATGTCAATGGCAGTGTTATTATTAGATAGCTGTGGCTAAGGGCAGTTCTTCACCCTTAGGTTTTCCAGTCACTTACAGGGCCAGGGGCCATATTAGAGTCATTCTTAGTAATAAAATAAGAATTAACACAGCACAGTTTTGATGCCTTCCTGAAGGATAAAATGTTAAGTTGCTTCACTCCACACCGGAGAAGCGAACCCATCTTCATTACTTCCAGGTCTTTCATCTGAAGAAGTACTGCAAATGTCAATTTGACCTTGTGAGTTTGAATACTGTCATTTGCAAAAGGCTTCAGGCCACCTTCAGTCTAGAGAGTGTGGTCTCTCCTTACCTTCCAGTTACTGAAATCTGGAAGGAATGGAGAGTTCCAGTCCACTACTAAATAATTAACACTCCCCTGGCTATTTCTGTGATCAGCACTGCATCTGAAAGTCAGTGGTTTCAGAGGGCACGCTGCAGTACAGAGCCAGCCCAGAGTCAGCCCAGAGCCATGCGTGGGTTCTCTGCAGCAGTGGTAAATACCATGCTTGTCAATTCAACCTAGAATAGCAGAGCTCCTATTATTTTTAAAACAGATATATTGTGGTTTGTAGCAATACCAAAGAATAAGTTTCTACCCAGTCTGCATGCAAAGGACAAATTAACTCCGTTTCCCAGTACTGTCTGTAGTGATGGGAAGGAATTTTGAGTCAGCTTTCCAGAGAAAGGAGCGATTCCTCCACCCTTCCTTGTCTTACAAGAAAATAAGTTCCTAGTAGAATTGATAATAGTTACTCCACCTTCTTACGCACAATGTATTTATAGTGTAGGAAGGTGCAGGACCATCCGCTCTGAGACCGATGACTGTTTTGCTGCTGTGAAGTGGTGGGGATCTATCCAGTCTTTTTAAAGTTTGTATCTAAGTGGTACTCCACAGCTTAGTAGAAATTTAGGATATTTAGGAGGGGAATATGCTTAATAATTGTACTTTTTAGGTTACGAGATAACAATAACAATAACAATAACAATAACACTTTTATGCCTAATTATAGAACTTGATTGATGGAGGATAACAGAAGGATTTTCCAAGGGACAAGGGGAAGGTAAGTGTACAAGTCCCACCTGAAACCAATGATACATGATACCTTTGAAAACCTCTCTTGTCAATCTTGACACTGTTACTCCAGATATGCTGCAGATGCCAAAATACAGGTTACACAGAGGGCCTGGTGGGAATCAGACTCACGCTGCTGCTACTCTGCAATATCCCAAAGGTGCATTAAGATGATACTGACAATTTTGCCAACTCACTTCAAACTTTTATGTGTCTTGGCATATTTTGTCTAAAATAAGTGCAGATAATGGCAATAATTTATTTTCTCTGTGAGCTTAATTAAAAGGTAACTTCTGGATGCTCCCTATTAATAATCCTATATTTCCTGATAGACTCATTAAATGATAACTTGTTTGGTGTCTCCACTAACAGCTTGATAATCGCTGCAGCTGAAGCTAATTACCTTCATGATACTGTGACTGATTATTGTTGAATTATTAATAAGGAACATCTTCAGTACAGTGATTTGTGTTAAACTGTATTCATATTCATATTATTCCTTTCAGCTACAACGAGCCCTTCTGTTTGGATAATCCTTTCATTTTGGCAACGACATACGTGCAGTAAATGCTGCGGTACTAGCCTTTGATCTTTTCGTCCGCTTATAGAACTGTGTAATTCAGTCTTTTTCATCTGTCTTTTGAAGATAATCTACAGTTTATCTTTTAACACTTTTACTGTCCAATAGGCAGGTTTCAATATAAGTTGTGATCCAGTCTTAATAGTTTATGTGGATACATCTGGCGTAAGTACAGTGAATGTGGTAGTTTTACTTAATATCTCAGATGTCATTCATCATGCAGTGAGTCTTTTCATGGGCTTTAACAGCAATGGACAATGATGTAATGATTATTAACATAATTATATTGTTTAAAAATGTTCACACACATTCAGTGAACACCTTGATAAAATATGACAAATGAAAATTTCCTCTGATTAGGACAAAACCTTCTTCATGACAGTGCAGCAGGTAGAGACAGGCCTGGGGAAAGAGTTTGCACTGGATGGAGAACAGTACAGCTCCCCCATAATCCAGGAAGAAGTAGCTAATGATCTGCTTCTGCACCTAGACACTCATAAGTCTATCGGGCCGGATGGCATTCACTCAAGGGTACGTACTTAGGGAACTGGCAGAAGAGCTCACCAAGTCTCTCTCCATCAATTTTCAACATTCCTGGTCACCAGGGGAGGTACCAGATGACTGGAGGGTGGCTGATGTGACGCCTATCTACAGGAAAGGCCGGAAGGAGGATCCGGGGAACTACAGGCCTGTCAGCCTGACTTCAGTAACTGGAAAGATCATGGAGAGGATCATCTTGAGTGAGCTCTCACAGCAACTGCAGGGCAGCCTAGGGATCAGGGCCGGCCAGCATAGGTTTATGAAAGGGAGGTCTTGCTTAAGCAACCCATTCTCTTTCTGTGACCATGTGACCTGCCTTTTGGATGGGGGGGAGGCTGTGGATGTTGTCTACTTGGATTTTAGTAAGGCCTTTGACACAGTCTCCCACAGCATTCTCCTGGAGAAACTGGTGAAACATGGTGTAGACAATTGGACTCTTAACTGCATTAAAAGCTGTCTGTCTGTCTGTTCGCAGAGAGCTGTGATTAATGGGGTGACATTGAGCTGGCTGCCGGTCACCAGTGGTGTCCCTCATGGCTCAGCTTTGGGGCTGGTGTTGTTTGGAAATTTTATTGATAACCTGGATGNCTGGAGAAACTGGTGAAACATGGTGTAGACAATTGGACTCTTAACTGCATTAAAAGCTGTCTGTCTGTCTGTTCGCAGAGAGCTGTGATTAATGGGGTGACATTGAGCTGGCTGCCGGTCACCAGTGGTGTCCCTCATGGCTCAGCTTTGGGGCTGGTGTTGTTTGGAAATTTTATTGATAACCTGGATGTGGGGATAGAGACCACCCTCAGTAAGTTTGCAGGCGACACCAAATTGTGTGGGAGAATTGATCTGCTCAAGGGCAGGAAGGCTCTGCAGGGGGATCCGGACAGGTTAGATCGATGGGCTAAGGCCAGTTCNTTTTTGTTATGGGTATGGTTTGGACTCGGTGATTTAGAAGGTCCTTTCCAACCATGAATATTCTGTGATTCCACTGTATTGCAACCATTACCTGATGATTGTGTTGGGATTTTGGTGTAATGCTGCATCACTCTTCTAAATCAAAATCCATCATAACACAAAAATCTTGAAATAAGTGAATCTTGTATCAAAGCACTAAACCCTGCCATCTCAAACCTGTTGGGTATAGCAAACCCTGTAGGTCAGGACAGGCAGCCACCAAGTCTACTATGGTACTATCGGGCTTGCAAGGTCCAGCTGGTCCACAGCTCACTGAGCTCCTTGTCCCAATAGCACCAAGGAGGCCTGGAGCCTTCAGGATCCAGACATGCAGAGGTGAGTGGCTGCTGTCATTTGGATAGTGCACTGAGGACCCTCTTTGATGAACCATGAACTAGATCATTCAGCTTGTCAGGAAAAAGCAGCAGACTGAGAAATGGGACATCTGAAGCATTGTCTTCAGCACATGAATCACTGCTGGTGCTCATGCAAATGATGACATGGTGGAGGTGGGCTCACTGGTGTTCCCTATGGGTAAATGTTCTCAGTCTTTTTCTCAGGCAAGAGTTCTGGTCATTCATGTGATTAATGTGTTAAGCTCACTGTGCAACACCAGTTGAACCAGGGTGGGGAGAGTCCCCAGGCAGCACACCCCACCCTTGGAAGAAGGCTTGGAGGACTGGGGACAGGTGAAGTGTTTATGAAGCTCATGTTATCAATTATTTAGAGTGATAATCAGATTCCATCCATGTTAACAACAGCAGGAGTGTAGCATTATGCTGCAGTAATGCTGAACTCAAGCACTGCAAGCCATGGACAGGAAGATGCTCATCATTTGCCTTTCCCCCGTGATTGAATGACATCTATGCTGTATGAATGCCAGGCACAGCAAGTCAGAAAAAGCACATCAGTCGGCATAATTTTCAGACTCTCCTTTTTCAATAATAAGTAAAAGGAGGACCTTGGAAATTTCTGTTTTCTTTTGGGTTGGTAGATTATTTTTTTTTTCTTAGATCTTCGGTTTCACCTTCGTTTTCCTCATGCTGTTGCTGGTTTTGGTTTTCTCGGTAGGACTGAGTCACCAAGTTCCTTACCATTTTCTCAGTATTGCAGGGATACCAGCACTTCAGCCTTCAGAAGTGCTACCTCTGATGTCAAAAATGGTATTTTGCCCTTAGTATCCTTAAAATTGTGTGTAAATCAGATGACTGGACCATTTGGCCAAATTAATGGCAACAGAAGTACAGGAACCTGAGAAAGCCCAAGCAGCAAGGCAGAAATGCCCACACTAGGTTAACACCAGCTCTAGCATCCATTTCAGGCCCTCTGTTCATCTTCATTATCTTCCTACTCCTTCTGCTTTGCTTTGACACAGATCGTGACCGTCAAGCGGTATATAAGGCATATGCTGTTGTTTTTAAGCATAAACATATGGATACTTATGTAATCTTGCTTAGTGTTAGTTTGTAATGATGCTCTTAATGCTTGGGGTTTGGGGCCAAATTTTCCTGAACTTCTGCTGTCCCATTTTTAGTGTAAGGCAGAAAGATGTGTAAGAAAAGAGACTTGAATGTATCTTTATGTACACCCCTTTATTTCTGGAAAATTTTGAATTATTATTGGATTATACAAATAAAGCAAGTTGGGATTATGTGTATGATTGTGTTATTTGATAAAGTACTTAACAGTTGTTTTTTCCTTCTGAGCAATGCTTGGGTATCTGGTTCACTCGTTCTTTTAGAAACACTAATAGAGCTTTTGACAGAAGCAGAAAGTGATGACTTGGCAGACAACAAATTGTTCAGTCGTGGCCCTAAATTGATTTTCAGTTCAACCAGTAAACAGTGATGCAGCATGAACTTTGCTGATTAAAAGCAAAACTCAAAAACTGAAGCTGAGGTTGACAATGTTCCAACTTGTAACAAGCTCATCACATGGGAGTTTGTTTCCTTTTATGTTCAGCTTCTGATTATCTATTGGCTTCAGGCATCTCAATGCACAGTATTACTGGTTTGTTGTGGGTTTTTTGTTGGATTGTTGGTTTTTTTTTTCCCCTAAAAGGAATTTAATTCCTTCTCTCAACTTCCTAGAGAGACTCAATACCCCTGCCTAAAATTTGAGATGTTTTTATCTTGCTAGTTCTTTGTTTTAACCATTCTTGTGTTTATCATCTAGGAGAACCTTCCTCTGCAAGCCTTTGCATGTGTAAGCACTCTCAGCATGAGCCATCAGCCAGTGGAACCATGTGTGATGAGTAACCCTGCAGGTGAGGGCTTCCAGCAGGTGGCTGCAAATGTGTTACTTCACATTCCTATGGCTGGTTTTATGTCATATATACTCTTACATTTCTCCTCTTCATGTGTTGTCTTGACTGTACTTAAGGCAACATTGCTCTGTACTACAAAAGACAATGCAAAGTAAGTAAATGGTTTCTGATCATTAATTCATCTACCTCAAGAAATGCCATTTTTTGCTGTCACTACTTGTACATACACTATATAAAGTGTATATTTGTATAAATATATCTGTATACATTTGTTGCAACAGTTAACTTTGTGCTTTCAATATATCATCATTTTCAGTAGTTACATCAGTATAAAGTCATCTTGAAGAAAAACTTGAAGGTGGGAATTTCCTTGCCATGAGACATTTCTCAAATTGCTACATGCTTATCCAGTAATAGCTTAGTTTTTAAAGAATTTTATGCTCTAGATTTACCCCAAATTACAGAGCTACAAAGTCTCAAGCTTACTAGGCCAGAAAAATCTGTTTATAGAACAAGTATGTCTTCTGTTGACTTGTGATGGAAAGTTTGCATCTGTGTGTGACAGCAGTGTTTGACTTCAGGTGACAAAATGTTAAAAAACCCCAGTGTCACAGTGAGCGGCCTGATATGATGAGGTGGATTTACTGTTGTAATCAACAAGAAATGAGAAAATACCGGTGGAAAGTCTGTAATTGGCATGGAGGTTTAGCCCAAAGCTAAGCCTGTAATCAACAGCTAGACTGATGGAAGACACGTCTCCTCATGTTCTTCCGTTTAGGGATTCTGTTGCATTGGCCAATTGCTTGAATTAAGTGGTTTGACTTAAGGTGACTTTCCTTTTTCTACTATGATCACTAATTTTGTGCAAGATTAATTTAATAATTCCAGTTGATGAAAAAGGCTCCTAACAATAGCTTTCAGACATGCAAAGTCATTGAACACATCAAAAAATTAGCTAAATCTGGTGCTACTGTTTGCAAGCAAATGCTTTTGGGCTAGTAGCTAGCATACTTGTCTGACAGTATTACATGATCTTATGAACCAAACAGTTATGTGGTCCAGCAAACTTGTTAGAGAAAGTAACTGAAAGAAGTCACACCCCACTTAAGCAGAGTAGAGGATACCCAAAAATACCACAGATAGCACCAGAGAGGTACTGATCTGTCAAGTACAATGCAATAATTCCTTCCTTTTTTGTAACACAGATTAAGATGCACACAGAATAACAGAGGGTCAGAAAACATCATCCTCTGAAGTTCAGATATTGAATGTCACTGAATAGGAGATTTTGACTATGGAGAAAATTACTGATTAATCCCTGAACCAAGTGTGTGGTGAAGTCTTACTTTATGAGGCAGCAAGATCATTCATTCAACACTAATTTACCGATCAGCTTCCTGCATACGTGATCTAGAAGAGAATTATTATCGATCTCTTTTCTACTCCTTTAAAAAATAAGTTAGTTCTGGAAGGGCAGAACTGGCCTTTTTAACAGTCAAGATGAGTCTGCCTCTGTATTCTGAAGCATCGAACTGGGCTAAGGACCATAAGCTTCTTACAGTTCAGGTGGGAAGCTGCAGGCGCAGGGAGCTGGCATGGGCAGTAGGCACTAGGTGGCAGACCGCTCCCAGGAATCGGCAGGTAAAGGGGACTCGAGCTTTTCTTCCGCCCCTGGGGCTGTAGTCACAGGCGATGGAGAGGTGGTGAGACTCCTGCGTTCAAACAGCCTGCCTGCTTTGATAAAGCACACCAGGGATACCATGGTGGGGGCTTGCAGGAGAGAGGATGTTGTGTCTGTGTGCCCTGCGTTATCAGTTCCTCGAGTAACTGTGGCAGCCTGCCCTGTCCCGCAGCGTCTGGGTGACCTTGGTCCTGCTTTGGAGGCTCTGTGACTTGGCGGTGTGCTAGTGCTCTCCTGGCTTTGCCACCCCTACAGAACAGCACGCCTGTACTTCACTCACTACTCAGAAATCCCTTTTAACTGCAGCTATCTCGAGGATTTTTTTTAATCAAAACAGAGTTTAATACATGAATTGTTATATCTGAAGATGTCTACATATAAATGAAGGCCTCCACCACTCTCTACAAACATGTGACATAAATGATGTGTCTAAAGCAGTCTCCAAACAGCAGACCATCCCTTTAAAATACCTTCTGTACGGTACCTAAAAAGCTGAGATCCAGGCTTTTGACAATGCGTCTTCTATGCTTGCCTTCCTTTGAACAAATCTCATTTTCTATATTTTGCACATTTTTTTTTCAAGCTTAAATTCACACTGAGGGTTTTCCACAATGCCCTGCTGCTAATAAATAATGCACTTACAGAAATACTTTATCCCTTAACTTTTGTCTTACGTGTTTCAGCACAAGGGAAGCTCGTGGTACTTCCACAGACTGTCTCTCCCATCACCTTTGTTTTTCATGCCATTATTTTACTGGCTGCCAAAGGCTCTATCTAGTATACGCTGAGACATTTCATTCCCCCCCTAGGGCTGGGCAGTGGTATCAAGCAGGGAGGGGAGTGCCCAAAGGCAGCTGAAAAGCACTCAGCCCAACGGCTGGGAACACCTGGGGGCGCTGCCCTCCCACTGTGTGAAGAGATTGGATGTAATGATCGATGGAATGATACACATAGGGTTTACCAGATTATCTACAACTAGCTCTGCCACCAGACAAGATTTAAAATAAAAGAATCTATAAGCATAGATTTTCTATAATGGGAAAAGCATTCTAAAATTACAAAATAATCAAACATTACGGAAATTATATTTTTATTAAGAATAATTCAGTTGTTTCTGAATTTAAGTTGGCTTCTGAGAGTGGCTTTGCTAATGATTGCTGGGACGTCACACGCGTTTGCAGAAACTTAGTTCTTTTTGCTTTCGTTCACATGATATTTCTACTGCATGCTTTGCTTAGGCTGAGATTATGCCATTAGTCTTTGGGATGCTTTCTCCTGCTTCTGTATTAAAACATGATGGTATAGCATTTCAGATTATACAGATTGTCTGAGTTCCTTTCCATTTGCAGTGTTAGCTTGCTATCAGTTTTGCATCGATCGCTTAGCGTATAAATGAAAGCTTGATTGGAGAAGGGGGTGTTGCACTGCGCACAGTTCCGCTCCCTCCTCCCTCACGGGCTCTGTCAGACTGAGGGGTCCTCTCACAGTGACATTTACCAAGGTCCAATGCATATGTAAGCACATGGTGGGAACCAAACACAAAAACACCTCTGAGAAGAAGAGAAAGAATAGCTTTGCTCCGGCCTGAGTCAGATAGCTGTGCTGTGCTGACCCACTGTGTGCAGCATTCAGGGCTGAGAATAAGTGAGTTCCAGAATGAAATCAGTT
Source organism: Chloroceryle aenea (assembly GCA_013399075.1). Lineage (NCBI taxonomy): Eukaryota > Metazoa > Chordata > Aves > Coraciiformes > Cerylidae > Chloroceryle > Chloroceryle aenea. The sequence goes on along the minus strand of VWZY01002640.1, from coordinate 261,771 downwards.
CAGTAAGAGGAGGTTGTTGCTGACTGAGCTGGAAAGTGCTATGTGTGCACCATAAAACCCTGCTGCAGAGCTTCCAGTTGCTACCATAATTACTGTATAGGCAGATGATGTCACTGCTAGAAATGGCAGAGTTTGATGTCATCAGTGGGAGTGTTGTTCATGTTGAAGCATCAGTGCTTTAAAAATCTCAGGAGCAAACCCAAACATTCACTTCTGTCTGGAAGTCCTAGGCATACTGAGAGCTCCATTATTTTTCACTCAAATACAATTGCAAATGTTGAATTGTTTCTCTAACGTACTTTATTGCAGTTCTACAAGTTGACTTGAGACAAAGAGTTTTTCTAATCACAACCAGTCTGCAGGTTATGGTGAGCAAACTGTAAAAATGTCTGAAACTTAAAAAAGCCCTGCAAGCTTATCTGATGCTTACAACCTTTTACTCCACTAGCGAAATTTTACTGGATTTAATCACAGCAAGACAAAGAGCTTTTACTAGAAGTGAGATTCAGGACCTAGGTTACTAATGTATTATTACATCTTTATTGAATCTTCATTAATTCTGCGGTTCCATCATCTTGAGCTTATCCACTACATTCTGTGTTCACTGGATCCTTTCTAAAAGTGCGTGGACATTTTCAGTATGACTATCTGGCAACAGGAGGTGTCCCTACAATAAAATTAATGACAGCTTCTGCCACAGCGAGAATTGCCTCGTCTCCCGAAGTTCTCTGTAACAGCTTAAGTAGCATAAACCACAAGAGGTGTCTCTGGCAGGTCACATTTTACAGAGAGATGTGGATGTACTTCTTTTCGTAAGAAGCAATCTTGGGAGAAAGTATGCCCTGTTCTACTTCCTGTGGAGCACAACCCACTGACTTTCTAGTATTTTGAAAACAGTCCTTACTGCACATTTTCAGTCCACTATACATCTTCACTTGTCAAGCATCTGTCTGCCTCTACTATCAGACATAGTCTGCCCTTAAGTGAGGCCCAGCAGTACTGTGTCCATGTGATAGAGACCTCAACACCAGGTAATTGCTGAGTATAGACATGCATATTTATTCAGGTTCCTGGGCCAGTTTTTCAGTTTGCCCTGAGCTTTTCCCCACTGTGAGTACACTGCTAATAGTACCCAAGCCAGCTCCGTCTCAGTTCCTAGAGCTGATGTAACACTTTTCACTGCAATATTGACATTTCTTTAAGTTTTTGCACTGAGGAACAGAACTCCTCATTGCAATCTGCAGCTTGTACATCTAAAACATCTGATTTAAGGATAGCCTTTCATCTTTTGGAGAGCTTTGGCCCAAACTGTTATACAACAAAACATCCATATCGTGTAAGGATCAAATCCATCGCTTGATTATGGTATTTCCTAAAACAGATAAAATGGAAATGTCAGGGATGCTAGTAAAAGCTTTTTATTGAGTAGGAAATACTGTTTCAAAAGGTGGATACCTTAGTAGCTGAAGTTACAAGAGAAAAACACACTGATATTTGCAAAGCGCTGTATTCCCACAAGCCTTTGCTGTTCTGTTTGATTTATGCTATTTAATATCAATACATCTATCTAACTGCATCACATTTTAAATGTGTCCACAGATGTAACATTGAGGGCTGATCTCTAGATCAGGGGTAGCTGACTGCAGCTCCCGGGCTCCAAGTTGCACCCCGCAGCTGTGGATGAAAGTCAGTCCAGAAGCAGCATATTCACATGGATGTGATGCTGTGCCTAAGGAGAGCAACTCCATCTCTCAGCTATCTCTAGAATTCAGCACCTCAACAGGACTCATTAGCTTGAGCGTGTGGTTGCTCGTTTTATCTGTTGGGCTGAATCTTTTGTTGGCACCTCTATGTATAGTTATCTTGAATTTTAAAAAGGCTTCTCCACGGTAATGTGATTCACAGTATTTTCTGTAGGACTACAGGATGAAAAAAAAACCTTGTGTCAGCCCTTGAAACATATGATGATAAGCAGTATTTTATACAGCAATATTAGTGCTTGAGATAGTGGTTTATGATACTAGAGAGCAATTATTCCCTGCCCTTAGGAGCTTACAATCTAACCAAACTGTATTGCTCAGAAGAGATCAACATACAAAAAGCAGAATCATTGTTTTCTCACTTTCAGTGCATGCCTCACTAGCATAAGGGATTTTGAACAGAGCAAGGAGTTAAGGGAGGTCTTGTAAATGAAAATGAAAGGTGATGAACAGTGTGGTAGCTTGAGGTATATTGTAAGAGTGGCTCAAAGAAAAATCATATAAGGGACCTGAATCAGGACACAGAACATCTGTATTGCAGAAAAGATCCAAGACACAGAATCATTCATGACTGGGAGATCAGAAAACAAGGAAAGCTTGAAGTAAGAGAAAATAGATTTACTTGTAGTTACTTATCCATCTTACTGAAGTGTGGACACTGACCAAGATCCCGTTGCACTATGTTTCTTGCTTGATGCCTGGGTATGCAAAAGAGCTCCCCTGTCTTTACTAATTTCAGTGAGAACTGTCATAGTGTAATTTCTTTCCAAAGCAGGCTGCAGGCTTTTATTAGCTGAAGGCCAAGGTCAAAACTTGCATGAATAAATGCAGAAACAGTAAGTCCAAGTGCTGATGTGAATGTTTTCCACAGTAATTGCAGCTTCTGCTCACTAAAACCATTTCCCCATGCATCAACAAAATAGCCATTTATAAGAGGTAAGAAAAAGTTACAAGCTGTGATTTTCCAGAAAGACTCGTTAAGCAGGTTAAGGGAGAAGCAGAGGGCTAAATGGCAATAGGCAATATAAAACCAAAAACATAGGCAGTAGCATCCTTTCACCCCACTGCATGGCTTGAGAACGATTAATAGTAGTGGAAAACCTAAAAGTAGAAATGGGAGTAATTCCATCTTCCTACCAAAGTAAATTCTTAAGAATAACATATTTCTACAGTATTTCTCACTGCAGATGTTGAGTCTTCCAGGAGCTAGGCTGAAGATACCTCAGCTCTTCAAGTTTACTGAATGTGCTTTGGAAATTAATTTGGCCAGAGCAAACTGAAAGATAGAAGCAATTTAAAGCATTGCTCGATGTCTCTCTGCTCAATCTTTCGATTTTACCTCCCTTTTAAATGTCTTGGTAATTGTTTCTGCGCCTGCAGCGTCCATAATGATAAAGGAGGTAGAGCAGTACAAGGTCAAAAATGCACAACAAGCCAACAGCAACATCAAATCCGACAAAAATATCTGTGAAGGAAAAACAATAAAAGAAAAGGGATTTAATGGAAGACATAAATGTATGTCATTTTGGATACAGGGAGAGCACTCTGATTATAAATAAGCACAATGGAAAGCTGGTCCACACTTGTTAAAGGGAGATCTATCTATTGTGTGAAAGGTGCAAAGTTTGAAGCCATTGATACAATTTATGCCTTCATGTCTTATGTAGAAAATCCAGAGCTGTTACACTACCTTTTGTTTTGTCTTTCTTCCCACATTCTTTTGACCAATTATCTGTAATCACAGGAGAAACGAGTTCACCAAACTTCTCGAGTGGACAAGAAGAGGTGCATCCTGGCAGGGTGAGTAGGTAAGGATCCTTTGAAGTGTCGTTCCGATAATGCATTTCAATGCTGTATTGCCTGATTAACAACATGGAAAAGACTTTGGAAAGAAGGTCTTAAATAGGTGGTTTCCTGTTTAGAGACAGAATGTTGGAAATAGGCACTAACATCCCACTCTAGATCCCCTTCTTCAAGAACGGGAGCGTTGTGAGAGACATCTGCAAAGCCTACTTTGCCAAAGCTGGTTACATGACTGCACAGATCACCAGTCAGCTCAGAAGGACCTTCTGAAGGCTCCTTGAATGACAACAGTACCAGGCTCTGCTACGCCAACTGGTTTATCTTGGCATTTATGAGTTACTTTGCAAATGTTGTTGCCATCATTTGAAGAATCAGGAAAACCTATTTTGCTGTTTCCTTCCAGCTGGTAAGGCCCGTTTTTGTCTTCTTCCTACCTGCCGAAGCACAAAGAGACAGGTGCATCCAGCGAACGTAATTGTTCCTAGTTTTAATACAACTTTGTGCCCCTGCACTGCTCCATGAGGTATCAGTTTAAAACAAATTTGTATCTCCTCACAATATTTGAAAAGAAAATGGTTTTGGGGAAGAAGGAAGTAAATTCCAGGCACTCCTTGTTCTTGCATAAATAAGAAGATACTTGCCCACTGCTTTCTTGGTAGAGTTCAAAAAACTGGCAAGCAGCATATGGTGGCAGTTTTCCATTGAAAATATTGAGAGCAATCTGGACAGCCCCAACTGTGGTGTCGTGCTATTGGAAGGAGAAATAAATTAAATCCGTACTTGAAAGTCAGTTAAGTCAACTATCATTTGTCCAGAGTAATGAGACAAGAGTAGAGGGAGAGTGGGAATCAAAATAAAACAGAACCTGTGTGTACTTGACCATAAATATATATTCAGTCTATTCACTCTTGGGAAAAACATGCTAACAGATCACTACAGACAGCAGGGGACATTTCCAAAGAGTTACTGCAGTGTGTGTCTTACACCATCTGGCAATATTTTGGAGACAGAGATACCAGGGGAAAGCAAGATGTCATCTGGGTAATAAATAGAGGTTTTTTTCAGTGCATTTTGCTACTCTTTTCTTCAGGGGTGTGTTTTGTTCCAAGGTCAGATTGAGGCATGTAAGGTAGTATATCCTATGGCAGTTCCGGAGAAGATCCAAGTACTATTTTCAGATAGTATATCAAATGCATATCTGGACCTCCATACACACTGCAGAACTTCTTAAATTATTGTTCCTTCTGTTTGGACTGATATAATAAAATCTCAGTTTGGCTTCTGTTTTGATGGAGTCACCCACCCGCCTGCAGTCTCTTCCTCTCCCCATTATCCCTCCTCTTGCAGGGTAGCCCAGAAGGAAGGAAGCCCAAGCACCATGATGCCTAAACTTTGCAAGTGTCTTTATATACATATTTGCAAGGCTTGTTTATACTACAGGCTAACAGCTACATTTGAATTGCTTTTCAGGGTCCGGAACTTTTTTGATGGATCAGTTTGAAAAACAAGAGTATACTTGGCCTTAAGGCATTAAAGCAGCAGTGAAAGTTCTGGGTGCATTTCTTCTTTCTTTTTGAAAAGAATATAGTAGGGTTAGAAAACACATAGAAAAGGAATAGAAAAATACAAGGTATTGAGCAGTTTCTGTACAAAGAAAGATTAAACAGGGTAGGACTCTGTCTTGGAAAAGGAAAGATGGAAGAAGTGTGACAGAAAATAGCCATTGTGAGTAACCCAGCAGAAGTGAATAAGGAGTGACTATTCCCTGTTTCTCACAACAGAAATCTAGGAAGGAGCTAAAATAGTATTGTTTCAAAAAAAAAAAAAAAAAAGCTTTCTCCCTTTTAACACACAAATCATTGCCACAGGATGCTGCAGGGACTGAAAGTATAAAAGCATTAAAAAGTGATTAGAAAAAGTGATGGAAGAATGTCTGTCAAGAGCTATTAAGCACACAGACACAGATTCTGTCTCAGGAAGTCCCCAAGCTACAGATTGCTGGCAGGTTGTATCAGGGGAAGCATCCCTCTGTGCTGGCATTATTCTCACACTCTTCCCTGCCTCTGGCCATCGTTACAGGCAGGATAATGAACGAGCTAAATGGATCTCATCTGACCCAACTGGCCCTCTTCATCCTTGAAAATGAAAAAAAATAGAAGAATCCATAGCTGTATCCTTTCCTAAGCAGAGGAAGCGTTCGGAGGCACAGCTGAAGTTCTGCTGTGAGCCAGCATCATTGGGTTGGAAACACCTAAGGAAAGATGCAGCTTAAAGAAATAAATCCCTGAAGTTGCAGAAAAAAATGGATATAAAAGACTGTTTTCTTTACCAAGTACTTGTACTAACTGGTGCTTAGCTTGTCAGCTGAATTGAACTGCATTGTATTATTATTTCATTTGACTTACAGGAAGACTGATTATTCTCTTTAAGGGTCTTTTACTGGTAAAATCTTAGCAAAATCTCTGGAAGCTGAAAATACTCACTGCGGAGTAGACCTCCATTTTTCTTTGTTTTGTAGAATTGGCAGCTTGTTTAAGACTGTTTAAAATAATATTCACAAGGACACCTTAAAAAGACAGGAACAAAAAAGAGGAAATTAAGATATAACATTTGGATGGAAAGAGAAAGGCAAAATATTTTGAGTATCAAATAGAACACATCTACTCAGGCCTCATACTCATTTGTTATCTTACTACCAGTTTGTAACCAGAGGGAAGGTATGGCAGCAGTGAAATACATCACCCATCATCCAGGTCACGTGAAGAGGAAGGATTTACAGGAAATCATCTAGAACTATCCTGAGAACTGGGTCTAATGGCGCTTTTAGTTTTGTTATGCTGAGACCTCCACTCCATCATTTTTTGTCCATTTGGAGATGACAGCTGTGCTGGCCTCTTCCTCTAGATGCTGACAAAATATTCATAACTGTTCACTTCCAACAAATCACACAGTATCAATTCTTCATTATTCCAAAGCTCTTTTGTACTCCTTCTCCAGCCCAGAGGTAGTCTGAAGCAAATAGGATAAGGGCAGTGGAAATTCCCTGAAGCACAATTTATACCATTCTAAGGAGAGAGGGCATAACTGGCATGCCTCTGAACTCTAGCAAAATCCAGTGTCCATAGGTATAAATAAGGTTCAGTGTCAATAATTTTGCATAAGTAAGGTGACAGGATGTTGCACGTTGTCATAAGCATTGTATCCTTTCCAAGAGCTATGTATTTTTTTCTTTACCTCCTTGTAGTCGTGATTTCTCTTCTGTTTTATAAAGCCCAAATAGCGATAGTAAGGACAATTCTGCCAGCTTTTCCATCTTGTCGATTACATTTCTGGTGGCCCATACCGGGAGAGTGTAATTGTGAATATCCTAGTGATAAAGGAAAACAGAACAATGGGTTTTTTCTTCCACTGGTTTCCATCATCCTATTGCCCAGCCTCACACTACTACAGTTAGACTCTGAGGCTGTCCTGCAGCTCTCTGCCCAGTGTGATTTCACTCATCAGCATGCCCTGAAACACGCTGTGTGGGGATGGGGATCGAGCTGGGGTAAGCGAATAGGAAGAGGGGAAACACCACAGTGTAGGGGATCCCCTGTAGGTAGAATATGTTCTTCCTGTAGAGATACATGGGGGTTGTTGTGCTGGTGTGAAACATGGCAGGCTTAAGTCTCATCCTCTTCCTTTCCTCTGACTGATCTTCAGTGTATAACCTAGTTCCAACATTTCCTGCTGTTTCCGTGCAGCTGTCCAGATACCAGTTGAATCACTGGCCATTTACAGGCATGTGTCACCCTCTGGTCATCTAAGAGTGACAGTGTCTTACAGTGTTTAAGTGCCTCAGTGTGTGGAGTGTGTGTTCAACAGCCTTCGTGTGCTGCTGGTCACGACTGGGCCAAATGGAATCATCCCATGCTGGTTGGGCTGGTTTTATTCACAGGCAGCAATCACCATCTCCTAGTTTTCTAACTGATAGATCATAATCTTACCTCTTAGTTTCAGCTTCTGAGTATTTTGATGTTTGACTGTTGATAGATTAAAGCAAATAAGACCATTTTCCTGTTAAAATCAAGACTAAGTCTTAGGCAGCATGCTTAGAGAATTCCATGGCAGCATATTGGGAAGGAAAATGAGGGAATAAGGAGAATGGATTTTGCTACCAGTGCTTCAGGACAAAACATCAAATGGAAACAACAGTTTCTCAAGCTGTAAAGTGTAGTTTTGGGTTATCTTTTACCAGTGCACTAAATTAGAATTTAGATTAGAGTTTAAAAAAAGTAACAAAAGCAAATCCAAGAGAGGAGGCAACTTGTTCCCATGAAACCACCTCAACATGGTTTAACTGAAATCCAGTTTAGGAGTTACATTCTTTCCTCCCTTGCCCTGTATTACCTCACAGTGTAGAGTATCGTAGGTATTCCAGAGCTGGAAATTGTCCAGTATTTTCAGATTATTTAGTTCAAGTCCTGTGTTAACTGCCATTGTTTGTAAAAAATCCTGGGGGGGAAAAAGTGAAGAGTATACCACAAATCCTCAGTTACATATGGATCATATATGCATAGAGATTCATTAGCACCCAAGCTGGCAACACAGTAGTGGTTAATTTTACACAGGTGAAGCCCTTGTATCAGAAGGTTTTGGTTCCAGATTTCATTTTGTAACCGTTTCAAGGTACTGATCTCTACTTCAGACACTGCTTTTTCTCAGCCCTGCTACGGGTAAGTCTGGTGCTCTCTCTGTTGCACTCTTCTCTCCCTCTCCTGACTGCTCCAGGAGGCCACCTTGGAAGCTACCTTGGTCACTTCAAACTTTCAGATACAAGGAAGAGGAAGGCACTAAGGGAAAAGGAACATGAGAAAAGAGCTGAGGAGAAAATAGAAAATTAAAGAGAGCTGAGGTAAATATTCAGCGTGAGGCAAGAAGAAATTGGAAAGGAAACTAGGTTTTCTTTCTAACACTGAAGGTGAGCTGAAAATCAGAGTTCCACAATGATTCCCATTTGGGATTCTTATTACGTGCCACCACAGAAGAAAAAAGGGACTCCTTAATATCCCTTATTCCCACAGTACATGTTTCATACTAGTAGCTGAGAGAGACGATAGCTCTGAAGTCATCCTTCACCTGCCACTGGGGTGAGGGAGGCTGACCAGAACAGCTGAGCCAGCAGGAAGTTAGAAATAAACCAAAAAAAGTGAAATGTTTGTTTTAGCCTGAGCAATGAGCCTAAAGTGTCTTGGAGAGAATGCGTACAGATCATTGAACTTTCAGTTTTAGGCGGCTCAAAATAGAATCAGAAAATTAATGTTAAATTCACATTTTTAAAGATGAATATAGAAAAGCTATGAGAAATACATAAGCACATCTAACATACTTTGTGATCGTATTGGCCTACATTTCTGATATTAAGAGAATCCTCAGGATTATATATTTTTGGCAGTTATTTATTTTTGCATTTTAACAAAAGGAAAAAACACGGTTCCTTAACTTCTGCATCATAATTACTTTCCCTCTTCTCCGATTTTGTTTCCTTCGCTTTTTGCCTTACCATGTAGGGTTGTATTCTGGTTTGAAATTCACTAGAGGTTTGGGTTTCATTCTGAAGTTCATCAAAACGGGGACAGTCAGGCAGAGGAAAATGCAGCCTCTGAAACAAGAGAAGTAAAATTTAGAATAGTTATAGCATTAATCAATGCACCTCTGTTTTTCTATCACTGAGTTTGCTGATGTAATATTTGTTAGATAGATTCATGACCATGCTCCAACTACTCCAAAATGATTTGTCTCAGAACTTTGTTCATTAATTCAGTTAACATAAGCAATGGACTGTGTGATAACTTTTAAGTGTCTACTTGTGGCTACAATAGCTTCATTTCCCTCACTTGACCTGATTTTGACCAAAACCAGTTATGCATGTCTGTCAGGGGATCACTCTGTGAAACGGATCAGATTCCACAATCGGGAATTCTAAAAAGCTACCATTTCCCTCTTAGTTTCAGAATCCCTCCAGATGCAGCTTGACTCCACCTGGTGCTGGAATCTGAACTGCTTCTCCATCCACACACCCGGCTCTCTTCTCTTTGGAGGTAAGCACCATATCACTGTAAACATTTTAAGTACCACCTAACGTACAGAACTCAAAACGAGACTGACAAATAACTTGTGCTCCTGAAATATCAAGAAGCTATGAGCCTAATGGCTTAGTTCTTACTTAGGGGCATGGTTCACTTTAATGACTTCAAGTGTATGCATTTACAAGACCACCTGATAATGCCTGTTTGATCTGAATCCTGTCTAAATACATATGTCCATCAAAGTCAGTGCTCTGGCCAATACGCTCTACTCCAATTGCAGATGAACAGATGGTACCTGATCTGCCATAAAGTGTCAGTAAAAAGTTATGATGAGCAAAATAAGCTTGTGCTGGTTCAGCACTTTATGTCATATCACTAGATCATTTTTGACCTAACACTAATATTATCCTGTAACCATACAAACTGCATCAAGGAACTGACTCTTGATATATATGTGCAAGGAGGTCTACTCTGTCTTGGGGTGAACATTTGCAGAGTGTGTCTCTTTTGTCTTTGATTTATCAGTGTGAAGCTTGCAGCAACCACTAGTGGACACAAGCACACTTGCGCTCAGACCGATTTCCAAGGATGCCTTGTTCCTGTAACAGCAGCACACTGGAGGGTGAAGGCTCAAAGTTGCAATATGAAACTGAGGAACGTTGCTTAATTACACAATAACAAATGTTCCTCTTTCTGTATGGCTTAATTATCCCTCTCTAGGTGTTATTAATTCATCCATTCCCTTTGGCCTCATTAAGCGGTACTCAGTACTGTGCCTGTCAGGTCTTGATAGGTCTCAATGGCTGAAAAATAAACTGTGATTTGGGTTTCTTTCACCGCACTGTACTTGTTCTTAATTTCTCACTTTGTTTTGCTTAGGGATTGAAAATACCTCAAGCATCTGCTAAGTTTGACAAAGGAACAATGTTTTTTCCATGTGGTTTGCATATTTAACTGGAATTTGGAGTTGCCAGAGAGATGTGTTTCAGTAAAACATCAGTATCTTGTCCTGAAGCAGCTGCAGAATTGATGAGGTACTAGGGATTCCTACAACTGTGCTTGCCTTCTCCAAACAGGGCATTGCACTGCTTTGTGATTCCCTGATGAGCTTTGAGGTTTTTCTTGGCCAAAGCTCTGACCACTTTGATGCTTTTTTGATCTTCTGGTGTAAGAACTTCCCCTAGTGTCCCACATTCAAATAACAGTGACAACATTAGTTTCTGTGGAGGGACACAAGTTTCAGCCTGAATCACTTTGTACCTGATGCAATTTGTGGAACATCTTTCAAGCTGGGCCTCCAAGAATGGAGGGATGACAATGGGAGGCAGGTGCAGCCACCCCCTAATGACAGAGTCCATCCTCTGATGGTGGTGACTGAACAGGCAGTTATTTAATTCGGAGATTCCATACATTTCCTTAGTGTCAACTTCTCCACTTCTGTCCTCAAAATTAGCCTTTCTGTCATTACACTCAGTGACTTTTTGTCCTCATTCTCACACTGTTCTTGTCCCAGGAGCAAGTGAAATCTAAAGTCTAAACCTGAGTCAGCCAGAGAGAGCTACAGAGAGAAGAACTCCTACAAAACCTCATATATGGGCAGGTCTGCTCTTATTAGGAACTGCAAGGCAAGCACAGGGGTTTCATCAAATGTTTTTGTAGCACAAGAGCTCTTGTCTATAATTAAGGTGCCTAAGTGCCACCAGAATAGGAGAGTAATAATCGAGACTCCATTACGTGGCTGGTGAAAATTGCATTCCTTGAAGAAACTATGGAAGAAACTTGCCAAGAAGGGGAGGTCTGTCTCACTGATTGGTGATGAGAAAAGTACTTGTTCTCTAGAAGCAACTTCCCTGTAATACAGCACAAGTGTCCTTGCCAGGAGAATGGTTAGAACTGTGCCTTGAAGAAAATGGTAGTGGGGATGGCAGTTCAGGTGCTCTGCACTAGAGAAGGAGGATTTTCATGCAGCTGTTACAGATGACCTATGACATCTATGTCAGCCAGTAGCTGCTGTTGTTTTCTGTGAGACTGAACTCAATGGAAAATATTTTTTAGTTTCTTACCTCCACTCCCCACCCCCACCCCTCACGCCCCCCATTTTTATTCTCTTTTTTGCTTTTGGGATAGTTTAAGGCATTCTAGGAAGTATCCAGCCAGTACTCACCCGGTCTGTTGATTTTTGCAAAATATGAACTGGAATGGGTTGCCAGAGAAGCTCAGGATTCCAAACTTGGCTGCTAGTTGGTGGGAAGAGGCCAGAAAGATATGACTGGGCACTCATAATGGTGCGGTCGTAATCTGTACTTTGGATGTAAAACTGAAGATAGAATGGCAAAGATTTAAAAAGAAAATTTAAACAATAAAAATAATAAGGATATTTTACCCAATTTATCAATCCTGGCTTCTTGTTTTCAGTTTTATGTTTTTGCATAAAGTCAAAACAGTGAAACCATAACACTGCTTTCTTGGCCCCTGCTTCACCTGCATAAATGGAATTGCCAAATTATCTTTCAATTTGGAATCTAATTTTCAGGCTCAACTAAGAAAAATAAGAAAGTGTGATTTAAAAGAAGAAGCTCTCCCTCTTCTGAGTTTCAGAGGAACATTGATACATGTCGGTGTGGTGCTAAGGGACATGGTTTAGCACTGGACTTGGCAGTGCCGGGTTAATGACTGAACTTGATGATGTTAAGGGTCTTTTCCCACCTAAATGATTCTGTTCTCCACCTGCTATACCTCAAGAATGAAGGTGCTTACAACCTGAAAGTTCTCTTGGAAGTGTATCAAAGCTGTAGGCTTTTATGCCTCCCCATTAGTGCATCCCTCATGTGTAGACCAAAATGGTAGTGGTGTCTTCCCCACAAGGGATCTGTGCTGTATAACAGATATATCCAAACAACTGCAAGACCTCTCTTTTACTGGGTGAAGTATGTGAGCATGGACCATCGCATCCCTGGATGTGCATTCACCTTTAACAGGATAGAATAATTGTGGAGCACTAGCTATAAATTCCCAATTCATTTGGTGGTGTGGAGCTGCTTAGTGCTGGAAAACTGGGCAGCGGAAGACCCAAACTGAATGTAGGAGCTGAAAGACTTCAGTCTATGTTTTTACCTTGACATTAAAGCCTGACTTTCAAAAACATTCTATTACCTTAATTTTTCCATTAATGAAATGAAAACGCTGATGTGCTTTTAGCTAGCACAAAGCCATAGTTCTGCTATGCCAGAGAAATGTCCTCCAGACAGTTCTGCTATATACCTCTTGCCGGTTGTATGTGCTGTTCAGAAAGCTGGAGTATCTTCTCCTCATGTACTGTCCCAGTTCAAATAGCTGCTGCATTCCAGTCTGTGAGGCAAGCATACTGGTAACTGTGAGATTAAGGTGACTGAAGAGTGTTAGTGTAGAAGTTTCTTTTCTTTTTCATTGTCAGCATTCAGTTTTTAAATCATCACTAACCATTTGTATAATGTGCTGTATAGGTTGTAGGTGATCTAGAATTTTTAACAGAAATACTCCTAGCTATGAAAAAGTGATACATTCTGAAATGCTAAGGCTCCAACACCTGCCAGAAAAATGGTGATGAGCCTGGTTCTATACAAATGCTGGTTCCACGGTGCTGTAGCTCAGTGGGTGCTCCTGCAGTTAGTTATTCTTGATCAGCGTTGTTCTTTGCAATGCATGTCAGGTAGTGACAGCTGAGGAAGAATGTTTGGTAATCCAGCATTCATTATTGTCATTGTTCTGCTATTTGACCAATCTGATCCATTTCTATCTTGCGTTTCATGCCTTAAGTAACTTTCAGTGCATCCTAGTGAAAGTCTGGGCTGAAAGCAGCCTTATTGGAAGACATCTTCTCCTCAGAAGCAGCCTTCTCCTGCAAGACTTCCCTTGTTTTGTGAGCAGGTCGTGGACATTTGTCATTCCTTTACCTTGCCACAGGGCCCAGTGCTTACTGGTCATTAGAACTTCATCAATAAGCATACAGCCAATGTTTTAACTTGTCAGCTACTTGAATGCAAACACATGATCAGGAAGCTGTTGCTTTGGGGAAGGTAGTTACAAAGCTATGATAAAAAATATTTAAATTTAATACTAGTCAGATGAATAATGTTGCAAAAATATTTTTCATTTGTGGGGTATAGTTAACACCAGCTATAGGTACTGGAGATTTGCTAATGCCTCTAGGACACACATGAAAAGCAATTCCCCACTTCCTTCTTTAGCAGAATATATAAAAGTTCTTCTAAGAAAGTCAACATACCTTGGTAAGCTGTCCAAATCCTTGGGGCCATTCACTTTCCTTGTGCAGATCAGTTGGAAAGTTTACAATTGGTGTTCGGTCACCATGTCGGAAAACCTAACAGTACCAGTAAAAAAATGGTGTTAATTACTGTTAACATACCTTTCTCACTTAGCTAGAAGTCAAGCATACATTATACTTCCAGTGTCATTTTCCAGAGGAAAAATATTGGAGAGTCTGCAGAAACCAAGCCAAGTAGGACTGGAGAACATTCTTAACACACACAAATAGGTGTAATTGTGTAGGAATTCAGTGGGCACGAGCTCCTCCTAGAACGTAAAATTAATCAGCCAAGATGTTAATGCTGAGATTACATCCATGGCTGGGCACCTAGACAAGAAATCTGACTGAACTTTCAACAGCACTTCTGGGTATTAAACCAGTTACTGATGTGCATTTGTTGGTACTAAATTATTTTGGGATAGACACTTGAGCCTTTTGTTCACTCCTTTTTTGATAGCAGTATCTTTAAAGGTAATTCCATGTGCACACGGATCTTTTGTTTGATTTCTCAATTATCCTAAAGATGAAAAAGTATCAACATTTACTTGGTTATCTTACTTAATATTTATTATACTTTAATATAAATGCATGAAAGTATTTCTGAAAGTCTGTAGGATTTTTTTTTTTTTCTGTTAAATTCAGTGAGAGCAAAGAGTTTGGTCACTTTCCTATCCTGGACACTCCAGCACAGTGAATCTTAGTGTGATACATTCATGCGTGTGCTTTTGAATCAGAAACCTTAAATGAGCTTTTACGTATTTTTATTCAAGCATAGAAAGAAAGCGCCAATACTAATTAAATAATTCTGAAAAACACTGAATTATTGCCCCTAAATATGTCATGTGTGGTCTTAGAAAAATGGAGGCCATGACAGTTTCACATGAGAGGAGATGGTGGAATACAAATCCATAGGGCTCCAGACTATCTCTCAGGATGCTGATCCAAACAGCTGCAAAAATTCCCTTTGCTGGTATCCACAGTCACATAACCAAGCACATTCCTGGCTTGGCAGAACAAAGTGACAGGGTGGTGTATTTGTCCATGAAATGACATTTATTCCATAATACCACACTGGTGTATAGTTCAATTATAATTAATACTCTCCACTGCTCATTAAGCCACATCACTCTTGCCCAAACATCAAAGAGGTTTGTACACACTAGCTAGTTTGCCACTCCCCCTGGGAGCTGTTTTATGTTTGTATTTTTGAAGTAAACACAAGCAGCGTGGCTCACTGTTTTAATTACGGCACACACCCTTTTCATCAACC
Organism: Chloroceryle aenea; assembly: GCA_013399075.1. Classification (NCBI taxonomy): domain Eukaryota; kingdom Metazoa; phylum Chordata; class Aves; order Coraciiformes; family Cerylidae; genus Chloroceryle; species Chloroceryle aenea. The sequence continues at coordinate 246,564 of VWZY01002640.1, read as the reverse complement.
TTCCCTACTAATGTGCACAAACCTGTGCTCGAGTAGGTACTTCAGAGATGGAAAATACTATCCTTTAAAGGCAAATACAGTGGGATTTTTCCCTCTCCATTGTTTTCTACAACAGACAGCAAGGTTTCCTGCAGCAGATGTTACAATTAGAACCATTTAGAAAACTGCTTATTTTTTTTCTTTGCTGCTTGAATTTCATGGAAAATGTGGCCACTCTGAAATAAATATCTTTCAGCAAATCCAGGTTTTTTCACCATCATCAACAACATATTAATCAACATGAAATTGCACTGTTTCAAGGAAAAAAAGTGCCAGTACAGCAAAATAGTTCACAAAACCTTTCTTTAATATTTTATTTCTGCTTCTCTATGCACTTTGTAATCCTGTACATGTACATCTTTTCTTACTTATCGTGAATCTCAGTTGGTTCCTGATAATTTCTCAATGCACCTCTAGAGAACAGAAGAATAGGTAAAGAGCTGCATTGTCTGATGATTGATTCAGTTGCATATGAGAAAAATGAGTGAGGAGGACTATTGTGTCACTGTTTATTTCCTCTGTGTTTTGACACGCTGGGAGACATAGGTGTCAGGGAGGATTCACGAGCTTTTCTGGACAAGCTGATGCCTCTGTAAAGAATGAAGGATATATTCCCAATTACCACGTAGCCGCGTACTTTCTTAAATTATTCAGCTTCACAGAAATGCATTTTTATGAGTAACTGACAGTTGCTCATACTGACATGATTAAGTGACTATTTTTTTACCCAGTATGTAGCAATGGATCATCACTTGCCCAATAAATACGCCCTTTTTATTAGTGAAAAATTACTGAAAATGTGTTAGATTTTAAAAAATGGTTTATGATGCTTTGTACTTAATGTGCGACATAAACCTCAGGGTGTATTTCACTGTCACAACAGTCAACCCCTAAAAACTTTCAGTAATCCAGAACAGAGTAGCAGTTTACGTGAGCAAAGGTGAGAGGGCAAAGCAATCAGGATCAAAAGATATTCAAATATATGTGGGAGCGGGACATGTAAAGACAAACATTTTCTCTCTTTGTGACCTTAAGAAAAGGAAGCAGTGGTTGGTGTTCTCTTCTAAAAAGCAGCAGAGTGTAATTCCACACCAAACAGAAAAAAGTTCAGTTCCTGTTTGTATTTCTGTATCTTCATTGCACACCTGTTTGGTGTGTTCATTTCTGTACTGCTCTCTGAAGTGCTGCACCTCAGTCAGTGCTCAAAAATGGTAGGTGGAGAGTTACCAAATACCTTCTCCTTCAACTCTAATGCAGCTTGAACCTGATTTGGTGTCTGGCTTCTCCCATTCACTCTTTGTAACTTCTTGAGAGTGAGCAGATGAAAATGGCCACACGTCTCAGACTTTGGCCAGCATTTGCTTCCATTGCTGTCAGGTGAAAACTCATACTGAAGAAAAACTGATGCAGAGGTGAGGGTGAACTGTGGCCTGTGGAGCACATACAACATCTTCATTCAGAAACGTCAAGAATGGTGATTTTTTTGTGTCTGAATAATAGTGAGCCTCTTACAGACATGTTTACCGACAGGCTCAACATCAAACAAAAAGATTTCTTATTTTGAAGCGAGCAATGGGGATGAAGAAATTAGAGAGAAATGGAAGCAGTCATGCTGCCAGTTCAAGAAACCAGAGATGCAGAAATACTCAGCGTGTTCAGTCAAGGTTTCAAATGGCTTGTCTTGATTAGACACACAGATAACGTGCACAGTCAACACTTCCTATCCTGAGTTACAAGGAGAAAGACATGATGAATCACAGCACCTCAGAAACCACACCTCTTTGTATATATGACAGGTGAAGTGAGTGCTGGTGTGGGAGTAGAATTTACAGGTCAGAACTACTTTATACAGAGGCTATAAATCAGTGTTTCATTTCTGCTTGGGTGCCAGCTGATCCTACCCCTTTCCTGTTTTATTCTCTTATGTCTAGTTTAAATTCAGTGCAAAAGAATTATGTTGAAAGCTAATGTTTACACGAGAGAAGGAAAAATAAAGTAGCATTTTGACAAATTGGCTTGAATTAGAGCTTTTTTTCAGCCAAAAGAACATGTGTCCAATAAGCAAAAAGTACAAAATCAGCGCAGAGATGGAAATCGTGAGGAGAGAGCAGTGCCCCTTCCCAGAGCATTGCACAATTCAAGAAGTGAGCAAAAGGGAACATTTGTGTGTTTTTTTTCTCCCCTGCAGATGTATTTTAAATTGTGCAGTTCTGCTAAGAAAGTTTTACAAAGTCATTATGACACATTTTCACAGTGCAGTGATGCTCTCAGGTGAAAACACAGCAACTTACAGAGCACAGCTGGAAAATGGCTATTGAATTCTGTCAGAAAGATGCCTATTACACTTGCCTCAGCTGTAGCCATACCCTCATTATGTCCCACTGTATCAGGGAAATGTTGTGGGGTCATTCCCTATGCTATGTCTTTTTGCTAGCAATTCTGTTCCCTTGAAAAACCCATCAGTGAGTTCAGAAGGCAGAATTCAGCTGGACCTACAGAAACAATGCTGTGAGAAAAGAGATGCATGTTGGTAATAAGATTAAACCTACCTTTTAGGCAGATCAGTCAGTCTGAGGAAAAGTATCAGGGATAAAAGGAAGACAGTTTAAATTAAATTTACCTATTACTTTAATAGTAATTGTGTTAAACTACCCTATAAATAAATAGAGTCCTATATATATATTATTCTTTGTTGGTAGGTGGGGCAGGTGACTGCACAGTTGTGGCAAGCAGCTGCTTTTGGATAGGAAGCCTCTGTCTCCGTAACGGTGAGCGTTTCCTGTAACACCTTCTGCAAAACCACTGCTTGGCAGAACACAGTAACAGCCCAGTTCAATCCAAGTCTCCTTCCCCTCTAAGAGTTCATTCTCCAAGACATGCTGACTGCCCCATTTCACCCGTGTGTCCAGTTCTGCCTCTTATCACTGAAACAACAATCCAGTGAATTGTTACCCACAGAACGTTATAGCGTGAGCGCCGAGGGCTGGGTAGAGCAATGAGCCTCAGCAGGAGCAGGAACTTGTTTTTCCTCTGCTCTCTGGCCTCTCTCCAAGTGGCACATGTACAACAGACAGCTAGATATGAAATACTTTATCTGGAGCTAGGTGGTATGTTTTGGACACAGCATTTCTGTCAGCTGCACATGCACATAATGCCTCAAACAGAGAAAGGTGCAAGGGGAAAACCTTACAATTCCTATTTGTAAATGTGAATGCCAGTCCCTGCAACTTTGTATTGAAAATAGCCCTTTACTATGATGCAACCTTCATGATCCAAACTATAATTGAATGAATCTCTCCTTTACCTGAAGTGTGTGGGAAAGTGACATCAAAGTAGTGTCTAGTTACTTTAAGATAAGAAATGGCCCAGCAAAAAAAGATTACCATCTGTTTTCAACCTAACTGCAGTTAATGCAACGTGTATCTCAAATGTCTACGTAAAAATACCCCTTTCTGCTTCTCAGTATACTGCTGTGCCAGTTCACTTATTTTGAAATGGAAAATACTTCTGGGTTTGTGGTAACATCATAAGCTTCATCGTCCAAGCCCAGAGAGGGTAGGCCATAAACACCAGCTCCAAGACTGTTCATCGCAGTGTCAGCTAAATTAAGCAAGAACAGGTGAACTCAGATGTCAGATCCCTTAACTCCTGTGCACTATGTGCCTAACAGAGAGATAAGTTGTTCAGTTAACTTGAAATAGTTACTAGAGGTTAGGAGATGAAAATTCTTATAACTAGAGGCACCTCTATCTTCTTTAAGTAAAATCTTTAAATGCAGTAAGCAAGAGGGCAGCAGTAGTTACTTCTAAGTTTAAAAAGAGGGAAAGCAACCCCACACCTTGTTTGATTCAACAGCCATATCAAACTCCCTGTATTCCCCACAGCAAAACAGAAAACAAATTGACTTACTGCAACCACAAACTTCAGCTCTCGTTCCGCAGTAGTGTCTTGAAGGAGACAGAGGAGAATGTGAAAAGAAAACCACAGGATCCTAGATGGTTTGGGAAGCCATATCACTGCCATCCTGGCAGAGGATGAAAAGAGACTCGTGAGCTCCAGCAGCAGCTCGGGCTGAACAGCCCAGCCGTCAGGCTGTCCTTGCGAAAGGGGTGGAACTGCTGCCAGTGAGTTTCCAATCCAAGAGGAATGCTGTGTGACTGCACAACAAATTGCATCGCCCTTTGTTTTCAAATTACTGTTTACATTCTATTTAATCAAATCATAATTCAGTTCCTTTTTCCCTGTGATATTTTTCTCCTTTGGAGCGTAAGGATGAGGCTAAAGTAGAAAGGAGTTGCTAAGCATTCCCAAGATTTCAACCTACCTGTTCTGTTCCCACTTTTCAGGGCTTGGAATTCTTCCAGGCTATAGCACAGCCACAAGGATGAACTTGGAACCTAGAGCCAGGCAATCCTGTTTTTCTTTCCTCTTTGCTGCTCAGTTAGTTGTCTGTTCAGCTTCCCTTCCCTCCTTTTTTTCTTTCCTGGTCTACATTGTCACTGTGAAATCAGAATAATTATTTAAAGCAACACTTGATGTAGGTTACAATTACCAATCCTTCCCATAAAATAGTTGAATCAATCTTGGAACAAGTACGTTCTTTGAGCCCCTTGCTGGGCAGTTATTTGCTCCTGGATTTGCGTGTGTTGCTTTAATTTTCCCTTGGAGTATATCTATACTTCCCCTGTTAAACCGCTGATATCAGGTTCTTTCTTGGCCTTAATTCTCTTAAGAAATTCCTTGTGAACAAGCCCCAGAGCTCATATTTTTGTTGATACTGATTAAGAACACTCTTTCTGACAGTAGCTCAGTGGCATTGAGAAGATTCCTCAGTTTGCCTCTGCTGACTTCCTCTCTATAGAATCACGGTACTTCTAGCCTCGATTTCAGAAGCTCAGAGTAAATGAGTCACAGTTTGCAGAGCCCTATGAATAGAGTTGTCTAAATGTTGACACTTATGATCCTCTGTGTATTAACAGAGTCATCCCATTCCTGTCATACTCAAGCCTGTCTCAGGGTCTTCTGCTGAGCTCTCTTCACCAGTATTCTCTGCAACAGGTATCTTACCATTTACCAGACATTCTGTCTCTAGGGCCCTATCCCTTCCTAAGCCTCAAGTGCTCTCTTCTCCGAGTTGTGTGGATGACCTTATGTATCCTTTTTATCTTCTGGATGGGAGCAGAAGGGAGGAGGTCCATGGCTCCCAGGCTTCCCCATCTCTCTTGTCAGCCCACTCTTATTTTTCAGCACTTATTGAACCTCCTTTTTCCTTCACTCTTATATCCCCACTCTCCTTTGTGGTCTCTCCTGGTGTGATTGTGCCTATGCAGAAGATGTAAGAGAGTAATTCCTACTTCATAAATAAATAATCCTTTATCTTTCTGAAAACAAATGTAAGCTCATCATCTTCCTCTAAGAGTGCAGGTCATAAAAAAAATTCTTTACAATGTTTTAATAAGCCTCAAAAATCAAGAATAGATGTCCTACTTTCTTGATCTATATAGTTTTTAGATAGGTGGTTCATAACTGATAAGCTTTACAAGACTTGCTGGTTTATTGTGTTTCTTTGATGAGTGACTGTGACTAATGAAGTCTCATTATGGGACAATTACAGAACTTCACTTGAGACATAAACTCTTTTTTTTGGTGTTGCTAGATGGCATAATTCAGGAATGTTTGAAAGTATATAACCTGCATTTTATAGAAAATCTTTGCTAACATGTCTTAAAAAATGTTAGTTTATACCCACTAAAGGCTATGGGACAGATTTTTCAAATGGAGTCAGCTGGTGCAACTGTAGAAAAACATCATTTAGAGTGTTTCATTATTCATTCACTGACATCCCTAATTTATATTCGTACAACAAGATCTGGGTGTGATGCTTCAGACTTAATGGACACTGATGTTTATTTTTCCCTGGAGTAAGCAAGGCATAAAGTTTCCCTTTCTGGGTTCCTATAACGATAGTCCTAAGAACAAAAAACAGTATAAAGCATGTGTACAATGAGTTTTCTGTTGAACAGGTGTAAGAGGAATAAAATAATTTGGAAATAAAATTTGAGATTTAATTTTCCTTCACAGAAATCAGAATGTTTGAGGTACATTCACTGGGGCATGTAGCAGAGAAGAAGACATGGCATGATGATGTGATGGAAAAGGGTGACCTTCTGCTGGTGTTCTCTGAGTGGTGGCCTCAGCTGGGATCTAAGGATATTTGCACATGTGGAAGACAGAGAAAAGAAAGAGAAAGACATCCCATAGGTAAGTAAACTGCCATTATCCTCATTTTTGTAGCTTCTGGGATCTGTTTGTGTAAAATGCTTCATTACTTCTTGAATAGTGTAAGCTTGCTGGAATGACTCCTCCTTTTGGGACATCCTTTTGAAGCACGGCTTCCTGCACCAAATCAGGAAGTTCTTGTCTCATTCTTCAAAAGAGGAGAGCATTCCTTCAGAGATATTTTCCAATTTTCCTGTAAATTAAGGTTATAGCCCTTCAAAACACTAAATACAATTACATTCTTGAGTTACTTCTGCCAAAGTTCCTTTGGAATGAATAGATCTTGAAAAATTTCTCTCGTTAGTATTGCATTTGGGTTTTGCCACTTGATAAAATAAAGGATAAGCCGCTATCTTCTATAATGTTGGTTTGTTGTACTGAGGAATGTTTTCTTTTGATAGAGATCAGGAGGCTGTTGGTCATGCTGATGGAAGTTAATGAGAAATGTTAGACTGTAGGCACATCACAGTGTGGGAGTTGTTTCATAAAGCTAATCACACTGAAGATCACAGAGGGAACACCTAAAGGTAGGACAAAAAAAGAGAGTGGTTCTTAGTGTACAGCCTCATTCTCCAAAAACATGGCAAATCTGTTACTTGTATCTCAACGAGAGAGTAGCTCAGACTAAGTGCAGAAGAGTCAATGAATTTGCACCCATTTTGCTGGAATTAGGAGGAACACTTACCTCTTTTTATGTCCTACATTCTCTTGTCCAGTGGTGTACTAGGACTGGGGAGACCAGCTGAGTAAATCTCTCCAGTGGACAGCGAAATCTGCAGCCAGGGAGAGTGAGGGGGTGAGGATCTCTCAGAGAATTATTCCGATAGTACATTTCTATGGTGTATTGCCTGTTGCAAAATACAGAAGGGTCAAAATAGAGTTAGGTATTCAGGGCCACACAGACTTGTGTTGTAGGGATTGTACCCGCGGACAAACTTTAGCCAACTTATTTGTCTGGCCATTAATAAGTATCATTAGTACTCTGAAAGATCTTTCTAAACACTAGATGGTCAGAACCAATTTGTGTGGTGTTTGTCTTCTTGGTAGAGTCAAGGAGTTAAAGAGGTAAAAAGGGTAGAGTAAAACCTCTCATAACTATAATGAAGCAAAAGATGAAGGGTTTCCCATGATGTGATTCTGCTACTGTCAGTAACTGCTAAATTGAGTCCAATTATAATAATTTAAATCAATCTTAATCTTTTCCTGTGTAGTGAACCTTGTGTGTCCTGTTTGGTTAGTCTGGGGTATCAGTAAATTGCTGTTTAGACAAAGTGTAAGTTAACAATAGAGCTTGCAGATACTTGCCCATTTTTTTCCTGGTAAAGTTCGAAAAAATGGCAGGCACTGTAAGGAGGCATTTGCCCGTTGAAGACGTTGAGTGCCATCTGCAAGGCAACGAGGGTGGCTGCGTGCTGCCAAAAGAAGAATCCTCCAATTAAAGGTCTATCAGAAAGCATTGCATCTACCTCTGATTTAACAACATCCAGGCCATTACCTGTCCACTTAGTATTCCTTGTGTGGCCTCACTAATACCTGCCCTCTGGCCCCTGCAGTGCTGAGCAAGTGCTGGTCCTTCTGTGACTCTACAGGCTGAAATACCATGTGCATAAACTGGACACACTTTTAAATATTTCAGAAGCCACTTGCAGTTCACAGCAAAGTTAGTAGGAGTTGTTAAAACCTCTTTTAAAAAGAGCGAGTCATTTTGGATGTTAAATAAACAGTACCTGAGGTGAGATCAGCAAGCTCTTTGGTGGAGATATGCCTGAAAGGTCATAATCTAATGGCAATTTTAAAACCAGAGCTTTTTACTGAGAGCAATCCAAAACTTTCCTTCTCCAATGACAGTGTTTGCACATTCTCAACAAAAATACAAAGTCACAATCGAGACTAACTAACTTGAACTTCATTTTTCTTTTTTTTTTTTCCTTTCCTTTTCATCTGGAAAAAAGCATGCAGGAAGTGGGGGGTTTCTTTGTAAATTATCTTTGTGTGATAAAGGTTCAATAAAACACAAGACATGATTTTTCCAGTTCTCTGCTCAATGAAAACATTATTACAATGAAAAAAGCCACAACGTCAGGTGGAAAATGGAATGCTGCAGGTTTCAAAGCAATATCTCTTCATTAAAGAATGAAAATAACTCAGTGATATTTAAGGTTAACCAAATAAAAATGCTTATAGCTGTATTGCATGGAGGAAATCAAGTTTTGTGGCTTTTACTGCATTTAATAGCTTCAGGAAGGAGCATAAAAGAAACAGAAGGGACTCACCGCGGAATACATAACCAGTTTTTGCTGGTGTGAAGGCTTTCTAACATCTGAGATGTGCTTTAGAATAGTTTTTAAAAGAACACCTGAAAAAAAAAGGGGAAGCAATGACTATGAAAGGGATGCTTCTGTTAACATTTGTACATACCAGATTTATTCTGTTGACTTTATCGGTAATTTGTGCTGAATGCCCAGGTTATTTCCGATATTATCTTTTATATGAGCAGTGGGCCTGTTTTATTTCTGTGTAAAATGTTTTGGGAATGCCTAATAGCCCCACCAGCTCCAACCAGTGCATTCCCAGCTGCTTTGTACCAACAGAACGGTGCAGTAAGAGCACGATAATGAACACTGCCCTCTTTTGTGTGCAGCTTCACTGGCTTCCTGATTGCCAGAGAAAAAGAAAGAGCATATCCTTTGGACTCTGGGCCTTCTTATATTATGCAGTTGTCTGTGTTCTGTTAATGGTAACTTCTGCAGGCATATTAGCATAATATATTAGCATAATGTTGGAATCTCGACAAATTAAAATCTTAAAATGAGAACTGTACCCACTAGCAGAACTAGACGCATGGATTATCTTCAGCTTCTGGCACATTTTTTAATAGCAATTGTTAGTAAAGCAAGGGCAGAGGGTTGAACTTTCTGCTTAGTTTTATATGTTGGAGTTCCAAGAAAGCCAGCAAACTGATCCATGCTTATATGGGGTTTGTTCTTGTGGCTCACAGACCCTGCTCGTAGAGTGTCCATATCAAACAAAACCGAGGCCCAGCAGGACACAGTGGATGAGTGGAGGAGAATGAGTGATTAAAACGGTATAAAATATTTTTAAATTTCAGCTACTATTTGCTGAGCAGAATAAAGTTTAGAAGCAGTTGAACAATCTCAATTTAGTGCTCTCAGTAATGGAATATGAAGGCTGTTAGGCAAAGAAGTTTCCATCCTAGAGGTGAAGACGAGCACTGTTTTGTTAAGAGAGTTAAACATGGTGACATACATTAAATTCAGAGTTGATTCAGGTCTTTATATTACTTTGGATTTCTTACACAGTGTAACCAAAATATCACCTCCTTTATAATGTTGGATTAGGATATTTGTGATTCATATCTACACCATCTCTCTTCCTACCCATGAAAATCTTTCAGTGTTGATCACCAATATCCACATCCTGGCATCTTTCATAGTTTCACTATGGAATCAGTAGTTACATTTATTATATACTCTTTCTTCTTTCCCATTCTACTCTTGGTTTTAAATGGGTAAGAATTTGGCTTACCTCCCTGCAAACGTGATTTTTGTGTTTGTTTGTGGAACCCGAATTCCGCCTGCAATAAGAATTCTGAGAGCTTTATCAGCTTGGTCCTGACACCATGAGTGGCCCAAAGAGGTAAAGTGTAATTGTTAATATCCTACAGTGAAGAAAGAAAAAATGGTAATTTTCTTACTGATTCCTGCTGCTAACTGCTGTTTGTTCAGGTACAAAATGCTTGTCAGAACAAATTCTGAATGTTTCACTCAATTAACATTTTCTCTTTATAATAAAATAATGAATGTATTTTACATTTAGACAGCTGCAGTATTCCTATTCATATCATCACACTGCTTAAATCAAATTTGAAGGGCAATGTTCAACAAGAAGAAGAGCTATAATACTCAGAATTATGCAAAAAGCAACTGGCATTATTTATGCTAATGCAGTTGTCAGGTGCAAAAAATCCATTGTGACTCTTTCAGCCATCTACTGGGACATATCCTGACATCTTTACTGCAACAAATCCTATGTAGATGTCAGGATTTTAAGGGCTGGCAACTCTGAGATGTAAATGAGATCCAGAGATGAATCAGGAATATATAAAGCTGTAATTTGGATATACTGGAGTACAAGGTATATAGGATTAGACATATAGATGAAATTCATACCTAGGCATACCAGGTTTACTGGATACTGGCACAGTCCTGCAGCTAAAGTGGAGTGGATTAGTCTTTCCTTAGGGACACTGCCCAAGATATATTAATGGTCACAATGGTGAGAAGGGAAGATAGTTCACACTCCCCTACCTGACATTCCCAGTTCACACTTCCCTTAATTCCTGTCTAATCAAGGATGGAATCTTTCTTTCAGTGCAGCATAACCTCTGTGAGCATCAGCCCTAGGACTGAGCTCACCAGAGGGAGGTTTCTTCCCGAGGGAAGATGCCAGCTGCTGAAAGGATTTGTTTAAACAAGTGAAACAATGAAACAGAGTAGGTTAAGCCAGCTCAGGTCAGTGTATCCCTTTCTCATTTAACAAATGTGACTTGTGTCTTGAGGAAAGAATCAACGAGTTGTACACTGTGTAAGGCAGTAGTGTAGGCAAACAAGTGCCTCATCTCCAAGATAGCTTGAAGGTCAGATGACAGCCAGAAGTAGTGAACACAGAGAGATCCATGATGCTGTAGTGTCATTAATTGTGTTTCAAAAACTGTGTAAGCAAGCTCTCTTTGTATGCCTGCACAGGGCAGAGTGACTTTTATGGCAGATGTCTGAATTGATACCCCCCGAGTCTTCACTCAGTAGGATGAAAGATCAAAGCTTATCAAATCAAACAATAGAAGGAGAAACCCAACTAACTGTTTTTTGTCTTCTAGCATTTAGCAGGGTCCCTGATGGAAACTGTTAATTTTGCACATTCCTCTGGTGACACAGTTTTCTCAGTATGATATGACAACTGAAATAAAGAGTTGTGGTTCTGAGCTCTCCTGCATTTGGAAAATATGGAAGGGTGGCCTCACTGGACTTACAGTGAGATGTCCCAACATGTTAACATTTCAGTTAACTTAAGGCCCTGGATAACATTCCACTCCAGACTGCTTTGACCAAAGTCAGAGGTACCAGGCAGTTGGACACAGATACGCCTGACAGTTGGGCACCACAGTATCTCTTTTGTTACAAAATGCGTGTTTCCTTGTGATGCACCTGGTCCCTTTGCCTAGAACAGGCACCCAGACTTGCACAAATAGCCATTTGTGTCCTTCCAATGGCTGCTTAATTCCTGAAAATACTCTGACCACTCTTCTCCATAGCCAAATAATGATTTCTCTTGGCTATACAATTTGCATAAAATCTTGGTAGAAGGATGCTTGGGTTTCTTTGCCAACAACATCATTTATTCCCGTGTGTCTCTATGATGGGGTCTGGAGGAGTACCAAGACAATTTCATCCAAAGTTATGCTTTTGCCTAATTCTCCACCTGCCATCACTGGCAGGATCTTAGATTTTGTAGGCCATTGTTTCACGTTCCTTACAGTGGTGGAGAACCCACAGCAGCCTCACACAGTTGTAGTGTCTTTACAGGATTTTCAGTTGCAAGTATAACATTAGGCAGGGGGTTTTGAGGAACAAGCTGAAATACTCTTCAATTAGAAAAGTCTGGAAGCACAGACCTACCCTCTTTTGATGTCTTACAAACAATAGAAATAAGAGCTAAAAGGAGTTTTGAAGAAGTGTGAGTATTTCTATTGGACCTTGGGAATTTTCTTTAGCCTGTTTACCTCATATTGTAAGATGTCAGAGAGCTTCCAAATTCTTTCAGTGTTCAGCTTCTTCAATGGGTATCCTGTATGAGCTGCTAAAAACTTCAGAAATGGCTGGAATACAAAAAACGCAAATTGTAGTACACAGGGCATTTTCACATCACTTCTACACATTGCCATACTAGTACATAGAAGGTTTTAGAAATGAGCTAGACTTTGCACTTAAGCATTGCCTAATGGTAGGAGAATCTGGCCTATTCACCTACACAGGATTGGTGGTCTGAGTTCAGATTTGAGGTATGGTGGTGGTTCATGCTCGGTGGAAATGTTCAGAAGGGGATAGAGTAGAGGGGACAGAGATACATGAGAAAGTTTGGCAGAGATCCAAAAAGTGCTTATAAGAAGTGTGATTAACTGGATTTTTCTGATGTTGGTACTGAGCAGAAGGGAGGTATGATGTAAATTTGATAAAACTGGGAATTCTGATTCATTTGCATATAATACCCAGGTACAGAGCCACAGGTGTCTGAAGTCAATGATTAACAATGGAGAAAACTGGGTGAGTTTTATAATGTCAGTTTGAATGAACTTGTGAAGAAGAAGATTGCAGCAGAACAGGCAGCACTGATGACATAGTTCTGGCACAGATTTTGATGGTGGAGAAAGGAAGGAAAGAGTAGCTTACAGCAGCAAGAATGGAACAGGAGTGAGCACCTGAATGAGGAGGACTTTGGGTGTGAAACATGAACAAGTACTTGAAGAAATCACTGAGGCTGCTACCGAAAATCTGGGGAATTAAGCTGTGAGAGTTTTATGGAAGAAAAAGAGGAAGCTGAACTAGCAGAGAGTTGCGCAGACAGAGACGTCAGAAGAGTTGCGTTACATGGGAGTAAGCAGAGAGAGGTACTGGAGTGATTTGAGAGGCATTGGCACTGATTTGATCTGAGTTTTTATTTTGTCTGCTCTCCTAGAAAGTAGGTGGACTGATTTTTTGCAAGGTAATCAATAATTTATCTTTTCTGATTTATCTTTTCTTTAGCTTGCAATTTTCAATTGATGGGAATCTCCCAGTCTGGCTGGATCTATAGTGTTGTAATTGTTTTTTGGGTATGTTATCTACACCCAGTGTGAAGGTCAGAGATCTGGAAGGAGCATGTTGACTACTATTTTTTAACCTGTTAGATAATCATGACAGAAATGGTACATTTTGGTTAGATTTCTAAAACTGAAAATACTTTACCCTGTACTTCTTGAGTTGCCTTTGGAAATCCCTTGTTGCAAAGGTTTCTCTCAGAAGTTCATTGTATTTTGGGCAGTATGAGAAGGGTAAGTGTAGCAGCTGAAAAGCAAGTTGCAAAACACTAGTTAGGCAAGGTGCTTCCTGTTCTGCAGTTCCCTCTACCCGTGCAGCAGTGTTGGTCTCATTGGCTGCACTAGTTTGGACAGGCTGAAAAATAATTTGGGAGTGTAGTTTTCAAGGATGTTCATCTTCAGGCCTATAAGAGTCATACTGATGACTACTTACAAAATAATCTTTAAATGGTCAGAGGAGTAATAGGTGCAGTAGTTCAAAGTTAAAGGATTCATTTACAGAAGATGAAGTTTGTCCCTTGACAGAAGACTAACACAAACCCTCCTGAAGTGCTTTGTGTTTGGCTTCCTTCCCCAGGGATGATTTCACTCATTTTCTTCAGTCTTTCTTTAAACACATGCTCACCTTTTTGCAACAATTTACCAGGCAGCAGCTGGTCTGCAATAGGAGTCTTTGCGCATACTCAGCTGTATTCAGTGGACTTAACCACAGCTTCATTTATTTCACTTAAATCATAGAAACTTGGCAAGTTTCTATAACTCAGTTTTATCTTTCATTAATTCCTTACATATGAAGGTTAAACGTTACATCTGGCTGGGATAACTTAAGAATTTGTTAATTCATTTATCTCAGCTAAACTGAGTTTATTCTTGTTTGAAGTTTTCTGTGTGAAGTTTAAAGCAAACAAACAAACAAACAAAAAATTAAACCAAAATTTGACACTGAGATATTCATAGTGTTTTTCTCTGATATGTTTGTTGCCCTTTTCTGGTAATAAAGCTCTATCTATATAGTCCCACAGCTAAAAGACCTTTAAAAAGAACTTGAGAGTCCTGATAATTAGCTTGGAAAGCTTCACAGCAGTTCCTCAATCTTTTTAGAAATATAATCTGTCTATTCCAGAAATTTCTGAGTTATAACCATAGGGTCATGACCAGTCACGGCTTCACCGTTAAGTGATGGACAGTTGTTTTGTATAGTAGAATGCATGTGGTCTCAAGCTTAGCCTGCATATGTAATGAAGATGAATAGAGTTAAAACCCAGAGAGTCAAAAAAATTAGGAAAAACGTGCGTGTGCTTATGACTTTATGATTTCTTTGAATAAACTTACTCCCCTAGATGTGAATGAGGTGCAGCACCTGCTTGCTGGGTCTACTGGTGGTGGTGATACTGGTCAGGTGTTCTTGACTGTTTGCTGGGCTACCACTACCTGTGACAGTGTCAGAAGCAGGAGCTGCTTCTGTTCCAGGCTGTGAGGAGAACGGGAAGACACATGTCTCCATATCCTCCATCTTCACACTCTCATCACCCCGAGGTGAGAACCGTTGCTCCATAGCCTATTGAATCTGATTCCGCTGTCATCACAGACCACATTAACTAGACTTGTGAGCCCACACAATTTATCTTGCGTCACATGTGCAAACCTCCTCTCCCAGACTGGGACTTGTACTGTATGCTCCTGATCTTGCCTCACTTTTTACCATAGGTTTGCCACAAATGGGGAACTCTAGCTCCACTCAGCTGCCCAACTCTCCCCTGGGGGACAAGTAGATAGAATCTACTTCTATAGAGATTTACTCACATTATAAGTTAATTCTTTTCCTCTGCTTTTTCTTCTGCTTTTATTCCTTTTTTGTTAACTCCAGTTTTCTGATATGTAAGTCCATACCCATGGAAACTCTTGATAATGTTTCTGCTCAGGTTATTAGGCCTTTCTGCACAATGCTCATCACATAATGTACATTTTATTGCCTTTGCCTTGCCCTTTTCCCTGCCCCTTCGTCTCATATGCTGGGTATTTTATTGATGATTAAGGAAAAGCAAATGCCCCTAGCTGATACTCACATTATCATGTGACAGTGGCACCGTGTGAACTGGAATTGGCTGCCAAAGGATTCTGGGGTTCCACATCTGGCCCTGTGTTGGTGGGTACAGCCCAGCAAGACTTGCTTGAGCACTCATAAGCGTGTGATCACAGTCAGTGCTTCGAACGTAAATCTGGAGCAAGAAAAAAGAAGTTTTGGAAGGTCATCTCTCCTGTTATTTTTTTTTCCTTCTTGGTAAGAAAGAAGGGGAGTGGTACTGTGCTGGGGGAGCTGTCATCAAAATGGAGTGAAGACAGACCATGAGAAAAAAGGAGGAAGGAGAAAGAGTGAAGCTGGAATAGGGCTGAACCTGATATACAGCCTAAAAAGCCTTTCACATGGTTTTCAGTTAACCATCAGTCAGAATAAAAGTTGAGCCACAGGTTCAGGAATAATTTGAAATGACATTGCATTCAATGGGTGTTAAGTTGTCTCCAGCCAAACCAGGTTCTGACTGCCGTCCCATTAACATCCAGAAAAAGCATCCTCCCTCCCCTCCCATACCCAGTACTCGCCTCACGCTGCTTGTACACAGCACTCAGGAAATAGGAGTATCTCCTCCGCAGATACTGCCCAAGCTCGTACTGCTGCTGTATGCCAATCTGTAGAAGCAACAGAATAGTGTCAGAGGTTCAAGAACTGTGCTATGCATCCATTCCTACAAATAAAAAAGGGGGAATATTTCATATTATTTGATAAAGACCTTTTTCATCTCTAGAGTGAAGGAGGAAAGAAGACAGGAGAAAAAAGCAGTGAAGCTGCTGTGTTTACAGCATTGCATAATATTAGATAAGTCTTCCTGACAGACGTGGCTTTGCATTCTGCTCCTCGGAAAGTGACGCTAATGTTTACCCACACCAGTAAGACTGGCTGAGGAGCAGGGTGACTTAAAGCAGGAAGAGATGTCCCAGCACCATCTATTTAGTTTCCTCTCTGTTGTTGGCTCACAGCTCATGAGCTGGGAGTGCAGACAGAGCAACCACCATGGAGGTACGTGCAGGATATGCACCCTGCAGAGTATCACCAGGGCTTCTGTATGGAGGCTGCACTTCTAGTTTCAGCAAGATCTTAGTTTTCAGGAAGACAGAAAATCTTGAATAGACTTCAAGTAACAGTCCTCCAGCATTCAGTGTTTTGCTGCAACAGTAATTATTATCAACAGTCTGAAATGTTTGACTCTTGGTTCTCACCTGATTATGTCCCCAGCTTTCAGCCATTGGGTCTAGATACCCTTATGAATGCCACATTCTTTACCATTATAGATCTTGTTCCCAGTAAGATAATAATCAGTAAGCTGGAATCAAGTGACTTAATCTCTGTGTTAAACTAAATAGATGACAATTTTCTACTCTCGCAGCAAAATGGGTTTTCCAGCCTCAGCATTTTAGTAGCTCTGTGCTGAACGTTTCCATGACTAATTACTAATGATTTTGTAAACACATGCTATGAGTATCACATGCAATGGTCCTGTAATGGTCTCACTATTGCCATCTTTTGCTTGCACTTGGTGTTGCCTGGCCTAAATTTAAATATATTTTTTTATATATATAATATACATAATGAAATATACATTCAGCTAGGCCTAGGCTTCTACTAATGTAGGCTGCTATTGGACCAGAACAGGCTAACTCACTGTCATTTAAACTCAGTGACTGCTCGTAGCTGTAGCTTACCAGTAATTTTTTGTCTGTCCTTTGGAGACCCATATCTGGCAACTTAATATGGACTCTCCCTAAGTGAAAACAGAGTTCCAAACCCCAAATATCAATAGACCACATTCCAACACTGCAGCATGCTGGCCCAGGTAAGCTGACGCACCTTGGTGAGCTGTCCATATCCCTGCTCCCTCGCAACTTCTTTGTGCTTGTCAGCTGGAAAAAACTCCTGGGGGGTGTGATGACCATGGCGAAATACCTGATGAAATAGGTGGAATTCTCTTCGTGTTACTGGGATTTTTGTGATGGGTATAATTAAGTCACAAGGAATACGCAAATGATGGTGAGTACTGTATCTGACAGATGTTACATCTATTCATGGTGCTTTTCTTGGACATAAGTAGCTACAGTACCTGTTTGATTTATTCAGACAAATATAACTGTTCTTTTTTTCCCTAAGTAATTAGCTCAAATAGGTTTTTGCAAGTCATAAAAGCTATAAAATATCTTGCTACATTTTAAAGCAGTTTTATATATTTTAGGAGGTATAGACAACAACATTAACTAAACAGAAAACAGAAGCATAGAAGTAATTTTCTAGAAATAGTAGAACATTATTTTTTTGGGAGAACTAACTGGGAATTCAGAAGGAAAAAAGCTAATATAATTGCGGCACAATTCCTCTAGATATATGTCATGTAATTTTAAAATTTTACCAACAGGCTTTGGTTTACTTCTTAATCCAAGAATCATTTTATTCTTAATCCAAATAGGGAGAAATAAAATGGAAAACTGCAGAAGAAAAATTATATAAATGAGTACAAGGATGCATGGTGTTCAGAACAAGATTCAGGCTTCCTGCAAACAAACGGTATGTCACAATCATTGCAAATAGCATTAGTTTCACAGCACTGGCTCCGTGTTGCTTATTCAATGCCATTGTACTCTTGTTTGGTTTTCATGTAATGAAATTTGCTTTGCATGTTAATCCATTGAAACCACTGTTAAAGTGGAAACTCTTCCATAGCAAAGAGGGCTTTTACAAAGCTGATATTAAGTTATGAGTTTCTCTTTTACAATTTAAAAACAAGTCCTGAATGATTCCTCTCTTAGTGCTATAAAAAAGGCATTCTTTGTCAATCCAGCAGTTAAATCCATTTAGGACTACACAAAGGAGAAAAAAAAAAAATCTTATTTAAAACTGGGGATTTTTTTGTATAATGCAATTGTGAATTTTGAGTATGCAGGAAACAAATCTTGAAAAAGTGCTCTCTCCCCTAGAGTGCAAAAAGAGCAGTATGTGACAGGTTTTGAAGAAATTCCCCTGAACTGTCTACTTACTATGGACACAAACTTCAGTTTTCTTTTCGCTGTCGTTTGGTGAAGAAGGATGCAGAAAAGGCAGAACAGGAAACACAGACTCCAGATTCCACACAGCAGCTGCCTCGCTCTCATCCTGAGGGCAGCTTTCAGTTGTTTGCACACCCAGATCCCTGGCTGGATGTGGCAATACTGTAGATATGTGGCTAAGAGGGGAGGAGTCACTTGTGCCCCATGGAGTTCCAAAGTAGGCTGCAAACTTGCCTTCTCCTCCCTTTTTCCCCTTCTTGAGATAGTGCTTTTCAGAGCATCTGTGAAATGAAGAGTGTGTTTTGGATTTCTCTATGGTCTGTAGGAGGAATAAACAGCAGCAGGTTTTGGTGCACAGGAACATGGCTAAATCTAAATTCACTGCAAAAAAATGAACATGCAGGAATTAACTTTTCATCTCTACGGTAGGCTGACATGTGACTGTGTGTCTAGTGGCAAAGCACGAGCAACTGTATTCTAGAACTGTTGCAATGGGTTAGGGTCAGGGCAGCCCCTTAGACCTATAACAGACACTCTCTGTTAAGCCCCCTCACTTCCCAAAGAAGAAGAGCAAGGCAATAAAGGAGACAGACTTGATGATTAGAAGAGGAAACTAGAATTAATGAAAATTAAAATAATAATTATAATACATTCAATATATACAAATATATACAAAACAGTATTGAACCTAACCAACCCTGATGGTATATTAATGAAAATTAAAATAATAATTATAATACATTCAATATATACAAATATATACAAAACAGTATTGAACCTAACCAACACTGATGGTATTTATATCANCCTATAACAGACACTCTCTGTTAAGCCCCCTCACTTCCCAAAGAAGAAGAGCAAGGCAATAAAGGAGACAGACTTGATGATTAGAAGAGGAAACTAGAATTAATGAAAATTAAAATAATAATTATAATACATTCAATATATACAAATATATACAAAACAGTATTGAACCTAACCAAC